>JAASGH010000002.1:0-245103 GCA_023334155.1 Globisporangium heterothallicum | reverse complement strand
TCACACCCTGGTCCTCCAGGATCGCCACTGGTGCCCATTGCGCGTCGTTCCCATCGACGAGGAAGAACGGCTCGGGGTAGAGCATCTTGTGGTGCGCATCCACGACGACCGCAGTGCTGAGCGCCATCGCGGCAACAGCGACTTTAGCGAGGCAACCTGGCACCATTTTGTTGCAGTAAAGCGCAAATGTGCGAATGATCCAGCTCGCATTCTTCTGCTGCTGCTGCATGTGTGGGAGCGGCTTTTAAAAGTCGTCAAGGAGATCACACCCCAGAGTGGGATAGCGCAGAAAGCAGCTTGTTTCCTCGTCGCCATCTGGTGCGAGCAGCTCCTTTGCAGGTTTGATGGCGGTCTCTGGTGACAAAATGGCATCATAGAAGTGGATATTTTGCGAAATGCACCATGAAAACGACTTTCTGGAAAACGCTTCTTCCTCGCATGTTTGCACAAGAGCAGTCACCTTCAAAATATGTTGCTCGCGAAGTAGCTAAACCAATTTACTACGAGAGCACGACGACCATCAAACAAGCCAGGGCTTTGATTTGTTACTCTCTCAACACATTTATACAGAAACTCGACACTTCAATGCGATCTCAAAAAAATGCACAGTGCCGACACCTGGAGTCTTCAATCGAATAGCGACCGCAGACTCGTCGCTCTTGCTCGATCCAACTGAAACTGAGGATTGCAGTGGTTTACGTGACAATAGGAGACGCATTGATGACGTGAGTGGTATTGCTCGACTCCTCGTATTCGCCTTCAAGGCGGCGCTTGCCACCAATTGGCACGCAGTTCTTGTACACCTGCCACGAGTACTTGTTCTTCAGGAAACGGATACCCATCCAGTACCAGCGCAACGTGCACGATCCCTTGCAGGACGCGTAGCTGATGCTGTGCGTCTTTCCCGTGAACTGGGCGTGGCAGTTGGTGCCGGACATGACCTTGGTGTTGTCGAGCCACACTTCACACGGACCATCGTGGGTGTACCCCGTGGAGCGGATCGTCCCCGCTGGGATCGGCTGGCGAGCACCGTTGATGTTCGTGTACCCGCATTCAAAGTCGGCGTTCGAGTTGACTTTGTACGCCTTCTTGTCGTCCATGAACGCGCGCAGCGACGCGTAGCCCTTGGACTTGTAGTACGCGTTAAAGTCGGCCGTGGTTTTGAAGCCCTGGTTCTCCAGGAATGCGAGCGGCGACCACTGCTCGTCCTTGGTCGGAACCGTGAACGTTGGCTTTGGCAGGAGCACAAGTTGGTGCGCACCGACGGGCTCGTAGAGCGCCGCAGTGGACACGACGGCGGCGAGCGCGAGTGATTTCACGACGGAAGGAGCCATTTTTCGGTGGTGTCTTGCAGTGGATCCGACGATGGGAGTCTGTGTAGTTATGCTCCGATTTGGAAATGCCAGGAGTCCACAACGCCGCCGCGAGAGCGATGCGAAGAAGCGTTCGGCAACCGAGTCAAGTCAGTCGCAGAGGCACTGTAGAGGTGGGGTCTCCTTCTGTTCGCCTTGATGGGCTGGTGCACTGAACAATTAATCACAAACGGAGGGAGGAAGAGGCATATGGCTGGATGACAGGATGGTACAGCGTCAACAATCGCTCAACATGGGTATCCACGGCATACACACAGAACGGTCATACACACTGCAGAGCATGGGTTCTCGGGGTAGGAATGCACACGGTCTCTGCACTCTTTCGTGCCTGCTGCTTTTCAAGATTTGTTTGCATTCTCGATGCAAAAGTATCCGTCTGGTTTTGCTCCGACAACCAAACCTTTACGAGGTGTACAGTTCCGGACGCAATGGTGTGCGGGGTTACAAAAGTGGTCGACTCCGATGTCTTCGTATTTCGGTATGAGGAGGTTCGCTGCTGACACAGACTGAGACGAAGACAACGATTGCTTTCGAGACGGATGGCTATATCGGTATGTACAGCGATGCACTCTACCGAAATAGCCAGTCGACTGGGGTACATTTACCCACCAGTTGGAAATCACTCGACATTGCATCGAAGGTTCGAGTGATCTGTGTTTTTCGGTCACTCCAAGCGACACTGCTGTGTGGTTGTGGACCAGACGACAGTCAAGAGCGCAAGCGATTCAGACAATTGGGAACATGTGGTGGTGTATTTTGCTACCAATTCGATGCAATTCCAATGCACAAAACAAACAAAACCTGCAGCAATTTCTCAATCGCTTGATCCAGCTGAGATTGGAGGACAAAACAGATTAAACGACAGTGGTGTTCCCAGCCTCAAGGCGGCGGGAATCGCCGATCGGCACACAGTTCTTGTACACCTGCCACGAGTATTCGTTCTTGAGGAAACGGATCCCCATCCAGTACCAGCGCAACGTGCACGAGCCCTTGCACGACGAGTAGTCGATCGTGTGGGTCGTCCCCGTGAACTCTGTGTGGCAGTTCGTCCCCTTCATCACTCGAGTGCTGTCGAGCCAGACTTCACATGGACCGTCGTGGGTGTACCCCGTGGAGCGGATCGTGCTCGCAGGGATCGGTTGACGCGTGCCGTCGAGTTTGGTCCAGCCACACTCAAAATTGGCGCCATCGGCGACGGTGTACGCCTTCGTGTCGTCCATGAACGCGCGCAAGGTCTTGTATCCCTTGGATCTGTAGTACGCGTTGAAATCGGCTGTGGTCGCGAAACCCTGGTCTTCCAAGAACGCCAACGGGTTGAACTGCTCGGCTCTGGTCGCGACCGTGAACGTTGGCGCTGGGAGGATCACGTACTGGTGGGCGTCAGCCGAGTTGTAGAGCGCAGCACTGGACAGCGCAGCGGCGAGCACGAGCGACGTGGTGACGGAAGGAGCCATTGTTGCCACTGGTGCGGAGTTGGAAGGCAGCGGGATGGAGAGACTTGTGGCGAATCGGTGCAATTCCGTAATGAGCTATGCGAAGCGCGAAGCACTCCCTGCGGCAGAAGATGGTCTCTTAGAGCTAGTGCGGAGTGTTTGGCTTCCTAGTGCATCTTCCGAGCCTATCCTTTGGTGGCAAGAGTCTGATCGCGTGACGCTATGAGCCACATGGGACAAAGTCACCCCTCTGGTGAAAACCCGACACGTTGTACTTTGAAGTCGAGTTCTCAACAGTCTACACGAAGAATGGTTGAACCCTCCGAGTACCTTCTGTTGAACAGGAAAATGCTGCACACAATGAGAATGCATACCCGCCGTGCGTACTGCAGACGCAGGATGGTTCTCCGCTCTCTTACACGATGCGACCTCGCTACGAACGACGTCATGTGTGGCATTGCTGTGGCAACTTCTCAACCAGCGAACCACGACCTTGAACGTTCCCTGACGCAGCTGGATTAACAGAAGCACCTCTCAGTCCAAAGATGCGAGGCTGGTGCTCTTTGCGTGATCGGGAAACGGCGAGGTGTGTGCTGTGACCTTCGAGTCGATCTGTCAGAGAGGAAGTAGCCCGTCGTATCACTTTGTAGCATTATGCGGATGGGAGATAGAGACGGTGGGGTCCCTGATCCGCTGCAAAAACAAACGAGGGTTTAGTTACTGGCTGTCACGCTCTCTTTCACAATCTGTCTAGATTCCCAGTGCTCGAAGCACAGCACGCGCTGAAGATTGTTCCTGCGCGCACGGTGTCGACATGACATACCCACTGATCTGTTTGGAGCGAGCGTAAACGTACAGGATCCTCCGTGGTCTGTGAGTGTTGTCCAGCGAAAAAGAGGTCAAGGTTTCTGACACGGTGCACGCGTCTCAATGTGGACACATTCGTGTGAATTGGCTACATTGCACTTGGCTGCATTGACTCGCATGCAGATGTTCAGTGTGAAACGCATGCTTCGCTCGCTCTTCTCGAGCCCAGTGTTTCTGCCAAAATTGTGAAATAGGTGATGCATGCAAAATACTCAAATGCGATTCATTCTGTAGTCTCTTATACGCCAATGCAATCCAAACACACACAAAACCTGCAGCAAAGACAAGTCGCGCACTCTTTCCCAGCTCGACAGTGTCGCAGCAGACTCGTTGCTCCGTTCCTTACGCGATCTAGTAGTCGTCTTCCGTGGTGACTGGAGCAGTCGTCTTCTTGGTCACGTCGGTTTTCTTATCCTTCTTGTCCTTCTTCTTCTTGTCTTTCTTGTCTTTTTTGGACTTCTTGGTCTCGCACTTGATTGGAAGCTTGTCAGCGCCATCATCATCTTCATCATCCGAAGCAGCTGGGACTGGAGTAGCTGGCGTTGGAGACTCCACAGCCAAGGTGGCAGCTGGGACTGGCGATTCCACAGCCAAGGTGACCTCTGGAGTGGCAGCGGCAGTCGTGTTGCTGGTCGCGTACTCATCTTCGTAGTCCGCGCCAACCGTGTCATCGTCTCCGTCGAGACTGCGCGATTCGCCGATCGGCACACAGTTCTTGTACACCTGCCACGAGTACTGACCCTTGAGGAAACGGATCCCCATCCAGTACCAGCGCAACGTGCACGAGCCCTTGCACGACGAGTAGTCGATCTTGTGGGTCGTGCCTGGGAACTCCGAGTGACAGTTCGTCCCCTTCATCACTCGAGTGCTGTCGAGCCAGACTTCACATGGACCATCGTGGGTGTACCCCGTGGAGCGGATCGTCCCCGCAGGGATCGGTTGACGCTTGCCGTCGATCTTGCTCCAGCCACACTCAAAGTTAGCGCCGGCATCGACCTTGTACGCCTTCGTGTCGTCCATGAACGAACGCAAGGTCTTGTACCCCTTGGATCTGTAGTACGCGTTGAAATCGGCCGAGGTCTTGAAGCCCTGGTTCTCCAAGAACGCCAACGGGTTGAACTGCTCGGCGCGGGTCTTGACCGTGAACGTTGGCGCTGGGAGGATCACGTACTGGTGGGCGTCAGCCGAGTTGTAGAGCGCAGCACTGGACAGCGCAGCGGCGAGCGCGAGCGACGTGGTGACGGAAGGAGCCATTGCAGCAGCGGATGCGAGGGAGGGCTTCGGACGGATCGGGGCGATTGCGGAATGAGCCTTCGGATGGCACCAAGCAGGCGAACCCTCCTCCTCCACATTGGCTCCCAAGAGCCACAAAATACAGAGCGATTAGATATCTGCAGGGACGACTCTGCCATAAACGCATCACGAATACCCTTACAACCGCATGAACGGCTCCCAACAGACGGCAATTGGGAAGCACTGAAGAGTAGCACACCGAGCGTGTGCGTCCGTGAAGGCTCCGTCACCAGCTGGATGTGATGGGATGCACAGTTTCTGCTCCACTGCACCAAAAGCAAATGACCTTTGGATCAGCTGGAAGGAAAGGGGGACACAATCTCAGCGCTCCATTTGGCTCGATGGAACTCGCTCTTGTTGCCCAGCGTCCTTGACAGACACAATAAAATGGATTTCGTTGTATTCATGGCGACACTTTTCGGACGATTCTCGACGTCTTTCTCGCCATGCTCGGAAGGATTGCGCCGATCTTGCCATCGATCATCGCCAGTGCTGCAACAGCAGCTTCCTCGATTGTGAAGGTGGGATCAATGTGCAGGCACAGTTTGAACGATTTGCGTGGGCTAGTCGTAGCGATTCAAAAACCAGGTGGGATCAGCCCGCATTTCTATGGACCGTATGGCAATCCAGCAGAAATCACGGTGTGCGCAAAGTCGGTGCGGTTGGTCTTTTGCTTACAGCCATCCGGTGCTGAAAAAAATCAACACTGCTAATCAACCAGTCGTCCACACACTGCATGCAGCAGTCGACACAACTTCACGCTACTGTGCGATCTCCCGTTCCCCCAGCTGCAAGCAGAAAGCCCTCTTCGGCTACGAATAGTATCAACGGTTGTTGAAGCGCAGAAATTTCCACACACACACACACGCACTTGCAAAGACATTGGGAGTCGCAAAATTGCTCCATGACGTCCCTTTTTTATGCAAGGAAAAAACGACACTCACGATCTTGTCGGTCGATCCGCCATCTCGCGCACACCAGCGACGATCCCGGCCAATGCACTCCCTCCATCCCTGCGCGTCGACTCGCTTCCTCAGTCGAAAGGAATGCTCAGCTGTGAGTGCGTCAAGGAAGCTGACTGCAACGTGTTGCACTCGGATCGGCGGTTTCGCGCTCGAGTGCTCTCCTATGTGATAACCTCGGAAAAGTAATACGCACACTCCAGCACTTCCCAAAATGGCTACATGTCAGGATGGATGCGCATCGCGTTGGACTTCCACGCAAGCAGCAGTGCTGTCGGCAAGTCTCACGACACAAATGGTTTGCACTCGTGGCTTCCTTGCCTCATTCGTTGAGCCAGCCACGCACTTTTGTCCACAACTTCTCTTTCTCCTGCTGATGCTGCTTCTCCTGCTTCCATTCCGCGACGGCGACGCGCCACTGGATCCACATGCGCCGCAGCGTTGCGGCTCGCACTTTCTGCATGACTCGTTGCTCGTGCTGTCGCTGGTTCATGCGTGTCACTGCAAACGTTTGCTGCCAGCGTTGCCAGGTGTGTCGCAGGAAGTTCCACTGGGTCTGGCGCTGAACCGCGAGCTCCTTCGCGTGCATTTGCTGGAGGCAACTCTCGAAACGCTGAAACACCTTGCGCTTCAGCGTGCGTGCGTGGTGTCTTGCTGCAGTCTCCAGTTTCTGGCGCTCGATTTGCTGGCGCTCGATGTAGCGGTCGTGCACAAACTGAAGCCACCGGTGCCAATTCGAATGCAAGACGCGCAGCTGGTGCCATGCGGACGCATTGCTGGACACTCGTTTGGAAAGTTCCCACTGTCGCTTGAGCGGCAGGAACCCGTAGTAGAACACCAATCGCGAGTCGTTGTGGCGTCGTGCTGCTCGATGCCGCATCTCGAGGAACTCCAAGCGACGCTGTTTCTCCCGCGCCACCAGCGCTTCTTCCCGTCTCCGCTCGCGAGTGCGCTGCTGTTCGTGCATCTTCTGCTGCAGTAGCTGCGCTTCTCGCTCGGCGCGCTGCATCTCTGTGGCTTCGCGTCTCTCCTGGTCCAGCTGCTCGTATTTTTGTTTCAGTAGATCGCGGCGTTGCTTTCGTTCCGCTGCACGCTCTTGCATCGATACATACAGGGGGTCAGCCACTGGAGGAGCTGATCCACGGGTGGCTTGCTGCGCTAGACTTGTGAGCTCAGAAAGCGAGCGGGACTGCGACGAGCAGGAGCGAGAAGCTGCACCTGACGGCTCGTCCTCCTTGTCCCAAGCAGCCCTCCGCAATGGAGCTTTCGTTCTGCGAATGTGAGAAGAAAAAGAGTGCGAGTCCTTCCTCGATGCCTCTCGGGCAACCTCAACTACTACCTGGATCGTGTCCAGACTGCTATTGCTCGAGTCGGACTTGCCATTCTCGTCGGCTTGCTGGTCATCTGCACTCGGCATGGGTGCTGCTTGCTTCCGGATCAGGCGCTCCATCAACCGCTGGGTCTGCTCTTTCCTGCGCTGCTGCGTGATCTCCACTTCTCGCGCCTCTTTCACTGCAGTGACAAATGCGCTCCACCTGTAAAACCACTTCGGCAATTGCTTTTGGCGGTAGAAACCTTCGGCGTGACGGTCGGATTGCTTCTCGCGCATCAATTGTGCACGTGTTTCTTTCGCGATGCGCTCGTGTTTCGCGTCTTGGACGTGTTTTCGCCAGTGAACCCACACACTTTGCAGTCGCCGCCAGTTGAACGTTTGCCTCACGCGTGCTTCTTGCAGCTTCCTCTGGTCCAGCGCTTTCCGCCAGATTGAGAAGACGCAGCGTCGGATCTGACGGGAGTGTTCTTTGTGTCGCAGCTGCTCTTCCATTGCGATCGCGCGCTGGTTTTCGTCCGCGAGCCGCTCGATCTTCTCCTGCAGCAACCGCTCTTCCCGTTGAGCTCCAGCGGGATGCTGGGGTTTGTGTCCTGGTTTCACCGCCACTTTGGTGTCGCCAGTCTCGTCTTGGTTACTGCTGCGAGGAGGTCGAGGTTTTTCCGATTTGAGTTGGTTGGACACGGTGGCGGTGATAGAGTGAATATCTCCCTGTGACTGCACAGCGCGTGCTGCTTTCCTCTCGCGCAGGCGCTGCTGCCGTTCCTCTGGTTGCTTCAGCGAGTCACTTGCTGCTCGAACCCTGCTGCTCACATCCACTGGCGCAGAACGTGGCGTAAATTGACGCTCTCGTCGTTCTTGGACAGGTTTCCTTGCGATGTTCGCGTTCCTCTTCGTCTCTTCTCGTTGCACCACATTGGCCACATCCAGCTCGAACATTGATCGCTTGCTTTGATTCTCACGCACGCCAGCTAGCCTTTCCGATGAGCTTGCGTTGTGGGGTTGCTGGCTCTGCCTTTGAGCAACCCTTTGCTTTGCTTCAGGTGCTCTACCCGATCGCGCCATTATCCCCTGCTTGTTGCTATTTGCTGTCGCAGTTCCGCTCTGCTTCTTCTGCTGACGCATCGCTTCTGCCTGGTTCTCGAGTTGAAATCGTGCTCTGATGATATCCTGCGCACTCGCAATGTCACCTCCCGCTGCTTTATCTCGCTCAGCATGCTGTTGCTCGAACATGCGAAGGTCAGGGACAAAGGCATTGCGTTTCCCGAGCAGTTGCTCGGCACATTCCCGACTCAGCTCCTGCTCTGGTTCGAGGTGCGTTTCCCGGGCTTTCAACGCGCTGAAAAGCTGGTCGGCAATGGATGGAGTCGACGCATACCCTGTGTGCTGCGCACTGGAGCGCGTGCGTCTGTTGGTTTCCTGCTCATTTTGCCTCGGTTGGCTCTGGGGTTTCCTTCCAAAGCGAACTTGCCAGGTCGACGGCTCGGTTTCGGGAGAGTCCAGTGACGCCGATGGCATGATTTCGCAGCAACCTTTTGTGCGTGGATGGCTTGGGACGCAACTGCTGGCGTCGTCGACGGAGATGGCGCGTGATCTCCTGCTGCTCTTGTGTGCTGAGCTCTCCAGGTCTACAGAAGAAGCAAAGCATGAAACGCCAAATCGCTTGAATCAGTGAACCACAAAAGTCGAGAAAGAAAAAGAGGGAAAAGAAAATCCAAGAATGGCTTCAGTCTCGTATTTTTACCTTGTATTTTTAACAAGCGCAACTCGAACGCCGCTGCTTTCATTATTCCACTCGCTGCACACACATCTTCTCCCAAGCGGAGTGATTCGCCTCATGTTTGGCAAGGAAAGCTTGGTCCAGTTTCTCGCAGGCGCCGGATGCTTCAGTGTGGTACGCAACCTTTGCCAGCCAACTTTCGTTCCCTTCGCGTCGACGCTCACGTACAAAAGCTCTCTCTCTTTTGTGTTGACACCTCGCCGTCATGATAATGCATGCAGATTCAAACGCTGCTGCTGATCATCCTCGGCGCGATCTTTGTGAGCAATGAGCATTACCACCAGCTTCTCGGCAACACGATCAAACATGTCGGCGGCGGACTCATCTTCACGGGACTGCTCTACCTGTTGACCGCGGTGCTCGGGTACTACAGCGCACACACGCAGAACAAATTCCTGCTTCTTGTGGTGCGGAGTCCTCCCTCTTTGGCTTGGCGTTTTGACCTATATCATGTGTGGCGGACTGACTCATCTCGTTGCTCTCCTTCGATCGTGGACGATACACAGCTTTTCGTACTGCTTTCGCTTTTGCTGTTCCTGCAGATACTCTTCGGAAGCATAGCCCTGGGGAAATCCGTCCCTGCGTGGTCCCACGAGGACCAGGTTTCCTGCCTCACCGTTGGCCGCTACGACGCCATGACGACCAAGCAGCAGCAAGACTGCGACCAGTTCCTTCACAGCGACACTTTCGCTGGCATGACGCTCGTGTGGCAGTCGTACTACACCAAGAGCATCACGAAAAGCTCGTACCGCGCGATGGTGCTCAACTTCCAGAAGGATAACTTTTGCTGCGGGAACGGACTCCCGATCCATTGTCGGAACGATACCCGGTCCTTCCCATCGTCCTACCCGTCGACCGCGATCTCTTCCAAGGTCAAGCAACGCGTCCAATGCGACTCCTATGGCACGCTGTCCTACACCTCGACCAAAGACTGCAACGTAAACGGACGATGCGAGTACGATCTCCCATATGGATCCTGTGGACTCAACCCGGTGACTACGACAACGCGAGGCTGCGGCGCGTTTGTGTTCTCGCAGCTCAGCACGCAGGTGAAAGCCATCAGCATCACGGTGCTTCTCTCGCTCATGTTTCCGGTGTGTGTTCTCCTCCCATGCGACACCAGCCAGAAACGTTAACGATTGCGCTCACACCTTCGCTCTATTTATCTGGCAGATCTCCTTCCTGATTGCGTCGCTCTGTCTATGCTTCAAGCGCCGAGATGAAGACGTGCTCCCACAAATCGAGTTTGCCAGTAAAGTGAAAATTCACGCCGAAGGATAACCAATCGCGCGGGGGACTGACTGACGATATAGCCATCAATGGATGCCGTCTCCGGGGAATCGGCTTGCATATAGTCACTCCGTTCCAGCTTAGGCTGACGTGTCGCCATCCTCGCTTTCCGCCCACGCTCGCGTCTTGACGTGGCCAGGAGGAGAAGCTCGAGTCTGGAAACCCTCTGACGACGTGGACATGATCTTTGCGTTGTACAGACGCGCCGCCGCTTTTGACGTTGACCGACTCGCCTGGAAGCGCTCACCATCGATCGTGTGGTAGATCAAGTAGCACGTCTTGCACACCTGGATCATTTCGTACTGCTGCGGAAGCTTTTTCGAGTCGGTGCACTCCACTGCATAATGGAAAAGGCGAAAGAACAGCATGTGAGTTCTGTGAATGGAGTGCATCTGAACCTCACAGCAACAGTAGCAAGATTGTGTACGTGTTTTGGCTTGGAATGCGTCCGACTTTGGGTTCCACAGCGTGCTCTGCAGCATGAAGATGCGTCGCTGGAGGAGTTTGGCGAACGCTTCTTGCGAATGCGACCGCATGGCCATCGCAGAGACAGCCAGTTTCGCTTCGGCATGAGCGCCAAAACGCTCCAAGTACTCGGATTCCTCTTCACTCATGTTCATCGACTGTAGCAATATATGCAAGCACGCCACAAACACTTTAGTCGAGCTTCACAAGGATGCTCGATCCGCATACGTCTACCTTTCGTGTGATCCGCTGGAATTCGTGTGGCGATGGAAGCGGGACGTTTAGTGCCGCTGCGGACGCGAAGAGCTTGCAATGGCAAAAGTAGCCTCCAGCACACCGTTGGCTGCCTGGGTACGACGCAGACTGCATTTGACACACGGGGAACATCCACCGATCATGCGCGTTAGCGTCTTCATCGTCTCGCAGCTTTGGATGCAGCAGCGACAACAGCAAAACCCTCAAAACACACACAGTACCGATGGTCGCTGGGTCTGTTGGCTGTGTCTGCCATTTGCAGGAGTGGCGTTGTCTCTCTTTTTCAGGTCCGAGAAAAACACAATGTGGCTCACGCGAAGCAGCACAAGGCGATGGCTGCTGGTGACTTGGAACTCGCCAGTCAGCAGCCGTAGCTTGTCGTGGAATGCGAGCTCGACCTCGTGGACCACTTTTCTCAGCTCGCCTTGAATGATTTCTTCCACATTGTGGTTCACCCCACTCGCACGAGCCGAGGGAGGGCACTGCAGGGCAACACGATCTGCTCGTCTTGCTGTTCCCGTAGATCCGGACGAAGCTCGCGGTCGGACGACTTCTGCTTGGGCTTCCTCGCTCTGGTCGCGTGCTGTAGAGTCCGGAAGAACAGTCGTGTTTTTCCTCGCTGCACTCGCCTTGTCCATCTCGTAAAAGTACGAACCAATCTGAAGCACGCGGATGCAGGACGTGGTCGCGAGCGCGTTGTATTTCGCGACAAACGTGCCGTGATAGAGTGGATGCTGTCGCGTCAATGGCGTGAACGGCTGCAGCAGGAAACTGGACATCCACAGCGGGGACGATGGCTGGCAGAGAATCGTATCCAACTCGAGGTCGCTCAGCAACGCGTACTTCGCGCTCCCATCGCGGTCTTCCTGCATGTGTATGCACACATTACGAGTGTGAAAATCGAGCAGCGATGGTAAACACGTTCGGGTTGTCCACACTTTACATGCAACAGCAGCGCGATTTGCCGTGAGAAAAGCGTCGGGTCGCTGGTTTTCACAAAGTGCTTTTTAATCGCGACCGCATTCAACTTGTTGTCGTGCTTCTGTTGGATTTCCTGTCCGCGACGCAACAGCATTCCATACACAACAACAAACTCCCCGCCGGTCAGCCCGCTTTGAGGAATACAAGAAATAGCACTCGTACCCCTGTGGTCGACGACGTGAAAAACCAGAACTGCGGCGTGCCATCAACGATCAGGATCGCATCGGCGATGTCCAACCTGACTTTCCGCTCCCAGAGCCGCTTGTAGATCCTACAACACGCAAGGAGAGACAATGCGTGAGATTTGAGTCCGTACTTCGAGTCCACACGCGCGTCCTTTCGCTCTCCTATGGCGTTGCTGATATCTCGACATACTCCATCCACCGCTGCTTTTGCAGCTTTGTACTCTGCGCGATTTGCTCGACGAGATCAACGCCGCGAAGTCCAGAGCCGCTACTCCCGTGCATGTCGCGGGACTGCGCATGGTGTCTCGTAGTCGCATTGGACTGCAAATCGTGCTGTTGCTTTGCCTTTTGCCGTGGCGGCGAGCTCGAGCGTGAAGTGTGCGTTGGAGGATACGCCGTTGAGGTTTTCTTGGGCATCTTTTTTCACGAGTGTATCGCGTTTGGTTGGTTTACCTCCCATCCACAACTCTCTGATGCGCCGTTTCGATCCGACTGGACGAAACCCTCTTGGAGGTGAAACTGGGGCTTGAATTCGCCATTCTATTTCCACGTGTCCTTTCACTCTGGCATCTCCAAGACATCGAAACAGACTCGAGCTTGCTGGAGGCGAGGAGCATTGCATCAAGAGAGGCGGATTGGATTAGCAAGACGATTAGACGCTTGATGGCGGAGCGAGAGATAGCAAGATATCGATTTCCTCATGCGGGATGCCTTCGTCCAGCATCGCCATTGTTGAAGTCGCTTGCATTGTTTCTGAATGATTCTGTGAGACGACATGATGAAGAGGTTCGACTGTACTGCCACTCGTACTTCTACTTTGTATGCTCTCCATTCTGCACCTCCGAATCGTGAGCCAATGGGGTGTGAGTGTTTACATTCTTTCAGCCAATGGGGTCGCGCTGAGGATCATCCAAATTGGACGTGCTCTGCTATTGGCTAGAAAGTGTGATTAGCGCCGTTTTGATTGGTGAAATGGAGCTGTGTTCGTGAAGCTCAAGGTTCCCAGACAACCAATCTCACCAGTTTGATGGGATGGATAAACTGTGTATAACGAGTAAACCGACACGATAAACAGAAAATGTACCTGGACGAGAACGAAGCATGCACTCCGTACACCAGCTCTTGACCTCTGTAGACTCGGTTGATGCATTACAGGAGGGCGTCTTTTTATCAAGTTTCCGTTGTGTTGATGTTGTGTTGTGTGTTTTCAAATGCAGAGGTCGCCTCTTCCCCCTTTTTTTCAGCTTTCCACAACACCAAACACCCTAATATTATACATATATTTGGGTTTACCGCGCATTTTCCCGCTTTCTAGTAGAAGCACAGAAATTAGGAGCTCCCCAAACCGAACGATCGAATCTACCGCCGAAGATGACGTCGACAGAGGGCGATGCGAACAACCACAGCGGCGGCGTGTGCATCCTGAAGAAGTACTACACGTGCGCGGCGCCCGAGAAGGAGCGCGTGCTGCGCTGCGAGCGCGACGGCTGCTTCAAGTTCATCCACCGGTCGTGCTCGCTGCGACTCACGGAACCGTTCCGCGACGACGCGCTGCCGGTGAAGGTGGTCTGTGGCAAGCGCTGCTACAACGCGAAAAGCAAAGCGCGCTCGGCGGCGGTGAGTGCTGCTACTGCTGCGGCGGCGGCGACCAACGGCGCGATCCCGAATGAGCGCAAAAAGCGCTCGCAATGGAACAGCGACGGTCCGACCCCGAACGTGAACTCACTGAGTGTCTTGCTCGACTGGCTGCGGGAACCGAAGAACTACGCGCGCTGGAAAAACGGCGGCGACGACACGAAAGTCGAGACCAAATCCGGCATCGCGTCGCAGATTCTGCAGCTGATCAAGGATCGAGGTATCGTCACGGATCGCAATTCCAACGACGTGTTCGCGAAGATCTACTTGCTTGAGAAGAGTTTCGCAGACGCGTCCGAATGGCTGCGCGAGAGTGGGAAAGGCTTGGATCGAGCGCGAGTCGCGACCGAGGTCCAGAAACGATGCGCACACTACTACGACCTGGTCGCCTCCATGGGTCAGGACCTGGAGGCTGCAAAGAACAGGAGCAACACTGGTGCGAATAGCGCCAAGATGGATTCTGGAGCTCCGAATGGCAGTCGCAAGCGAGGAGCGGCTACTGGCAGTGCGGTCGGGGCTGATGCGAAAAAGCAACAGCTCGTAGTGTCGGCGCGCAAACTCCGCTCGAAAGCCAACAGCGACCTCACCAACCGAGCAATCAGCATCAACGCCAAGATCGCTGCTCGCATCGCGGCTGCCAAGAAAGCGGTCGCCGAGGCAAAAGGCTTCAAAGCGAAAGCGGCGACGACGACGACGGCAGCGACATCCCCTGCGCCTATTGCGCCGGTGCTGATGACCCATTCCTTTTTGAAACCGGTGAGCACGAATCCGCTCATTGCGAAGAAACCCGCGACCACCACCACAGATGCGAACGCCCACCTTGCAGCACTGCATGCTTCCTTTTTGCTGGCGACCAACAATGCTGCTGCGCCAAAGACACCTCCTTCCAAGACGACGACGGTAACTCCACCGACGACAGTGACGCCGACGACTCCTGTAGATGCGTCGCTCGCTGCGTTCAACAAGTCCGCTCTGCAGGGTACTAGCTCTTCCGCCTCCAAGACGCCTCCGACAAATACCAACGGTGGCGCCAGTTCGACCGTCACTCCAGTCAGTCGGACACCAACGTCCATGGCAAAAGACAACGACGCCGACACGGCGGGAACACCGGTGACCGCGGCATTGATGACGCTCCTCGATGCAACTGCTGCTGCTACCCCTCCTACGACGACGATGACTGCTGCTACGACTGGTACGAGTGCAAGCGCAAGTACAAACCCGCCGATGGGCTTTAGCACGTCGTTGCTGCAGGTGAACAACTCCATGCTGCAAGCCACAGCCGAGAAACTGCAGGCGGAGGCGAAAATCGCGACGGTCACGGCCAACACAGCGCTGCTCCGCGCACGGAAAACGTTGCGAGACGAAGGCATCCCACAGGAAGAAATCGACGCCGTGCTGCCATTGCAGCGCCATTAACAACCCACACCAATCAACCAACCCACACCGCAACAGCATATCCTTTCTTTCTCTTTGTTGTTGCAGGTTGTGTCATAAACCCCGTCAACAGTCCTAGACATGCAAGTGAAAAGCATCCATACTTGATTCTTCCATATGGAAACTCTCACACGTTTTCGGACATTCCCCGTTCTATCATTCTATATACTGTGTGTGCTCCTATTTGCGGATATTGTCGACCACACACTCTCTGGATTGATCGATTGGAGCAAAAAGGGAATGGGTACGCACAACAGCACGACCGAAAAGCTGCTCCCACTCTCTTCGCCACACACAAAGCAGCATCTGCGTCGTGATTGGCGCGATGAGCAGTTTGCCTTCCAAGGCACTACGGTACTGGAAGTGGATGAATCCGCCATCCCTTCTCTAAACTCATTCTCTCTCACACGCGCACGCTCTCTTCTCCGAGATGCGAGGGACTGCGTTGTGGGTCGGTGGCGTCTTCTTCTTCCTCTTGATGGGCTCTGGGCACCTCGAGCGCTTCGCTGATGCCGCTGCTGCTGACGCCGAAATGGAGGGCTCCATCGGAACGCTCGTGAGCTGTCCGCGTGAGGCAGAGCAGAGCTCGGCGTCGTGTCTGTGGAGAGGGGAGCATGGTCAGCTGGTGGATCCCCACACGCTGCGGGAGCTCTTGCTGGCGAAAAACGGTCTCGGTCTTGACGCACAGCAACAGAAGATCGCCCGCCGGAACCTGCAGAAGCACATGGCGCATCTCGAGCAAATACACCGCTACGCACAGCGTGTGGGACACGAGTTCTCGTACAAAATGGGTGTCGATGCGCGGCATTTACTTGATGCGAACAAGAAGACGACGACGACGATGCACGCGGACGGTCTTCTCCCCGAAGCGTTTGTGCACACGGAAATGAAGAGCGCGGCATTCCGAAAGGCACAACGGGTCTCGGCGCGGCAACTTGCTACTGCTGCAGACGCGACGACGTCAAGCAGGTCGGACGGTACGGTTCTGAATTGGTGCAGTGCGCAGAACCCCCACAACCACAGTGTGTGCTCAGCCGTGAAAAGCCAAAGAAACTGCGGCAGTTGCTGGGCGTTTGCCGCCACGGACGCGATCGAGACCGCTGTGGCCATCGCTGCGAACCAGAGTGCGGCCGCCGCGCTCGCGCCGCAGCAATTCCTCTCGTGTAGCACCCGCGAGATCGAGCAGTCGTTCACGTACTGCTGGGCTGCACCTATCAGTAGCGGCGGCAATAGTACCAGTGGAGGTGATGCTCGTGGGGTCCCATGGCTGAGCGAGACCATCAAGTGGAAGTCGGCCAACAATGGCTGCTCGGGGGGAATGACCCATGGCGCATTCATGGACGCTGCGCAACTGCACTACGGGCTCGTCACGGAGCTCGAGATGCCGTACAATGACAAGACCGCGAGCAACTCGAGTGCATCTGGGACGTGTGTTCGCACGTCCAGCCAGACAGCAGCGAGCATTTCGGACTGGAAACAGGTCGTGGGGGAAGACTGCTCTGTGAGTAGCGACCCAAACGTGCTGCTCAAGAATGCACTGCAGATCCAACCGATCGCAGTCGCCATGGACTCGCAGTCCCCTTTCCCAGAGTACAAGGGCGGTTTCTACAGCTGTCCGAACAATGGCGACTTGGCGTCGAAGAACAATGTGAACCACGCGCTGGTGCTTGTCGGATACGGCACCGATGCGACACATGGCGAGTACTGGATCTTGAAGAACTCCTATGGCAGCTCCTGGGGGGACAATGGCTTCATGAAGCTATTGGCCGATAACAAAACCAACTGCGGACTCAACATCTTCCCTGTGGTGCCCGTTGGAGCTCGAGCAGGTGCCGCGACAGCAATTGTCGATGGCGGAGGAGCCAAGCTCTTCATTGGATTGAGTCCGACGGTATGGATCATGATCGCGGGGGCGACGGCACTGCTCACGATCGTCCTCACGGTCATTGGGGTTTGCTGGACCAAGCGGCAGCGGGCGAGGATCCGCAGCCAAACGAGCGGTGGCGCCATGTACTTTTCAGCTGAGGAGCTGCATCCAGTGCGACAGCGTCGTCGCTAATGTATTTTATCAACTTGGCTCTGAATGCGTTTCTCTCTCTCTCTCTCTCTCTTGCTCGATATGATACGACTCTGGTAGGACAACTGTCTTGTGCATCCATCTCTGACTGGCATTCACGAGAGCTTCTTGCTGCATCGAGTTCCAAACTGGGTGCATTTTTGGTTCTCCCTTTTCAAATTCAAATAATTCAAATAATTCAAATAATTCAAATAATTCAAATAATGCGAATGACTGCAACTTTTTGTGGTTCATGAGCTCTGGCATTCCATTGGCTGGAAATGCTCCTGGGTTTCTATATTCCCATAATAACCGTAAGCGATTGGCTGCAAATCAAGTCCAAACCCTTTTACATGTTCAGGTTGTATATTACACAGCGATCTGTATTATACAACGTGGAAGGCGACGGACTGACTGACTGACACGCCAAGACGCCAACCGCTCAATTAGCGTCAGAGAGAGAGAGAGAAGAGCAAGCGAGCGACGATGCGAGAAGTGTGGGCGGACGACGACGACGTTGTCGAGGACCAGGAGCTCACGACGCGCAAGTGGACCGAGTCGGAAGAAGCCGCGCTGCTCAAGTACTGGCGCGAGAACATCGGCAAGTACGTGACGAAGACCAAGCGCTTCTTCTACGACGAGGCAGCGCGCATCCCCGAGCTCAAGCACAAGACCACGGCGCAGATCAAATCGAAATGCTTTGACACCGAGAAGCGCTACAAAGACACGAACCAGATGCTACGCGCGGCGGGGATCGCCGTCAACGAGGGTTCCGATCCCGATGCGAGTCGTCGTTGGGTGCTCAAGAAGTTCTCGCTGTACTACGACGTGCATCCTTTCTTGAGCCACCGCGACACGGTCGACATGAGCGATGCCTCTCCAAATGGTGCGATAACGCCAGCGAAGAAGCACGGCAAACCCGCGGCTCCCCAGCCAGCAGGAGCGCCTACGACATTCCTGGCGACTATTATGGGGGGCAAGAAACGATCGCTGAATGCAAATTCTGTGACGCCTGCGCGCGTAGTCTCGAAACGCCATCGCGAGGAGATCGAGCGCTTCACGAAGGAGAACGAGAAAATCGCGATTGCTAATGCCAACGCTGCCAAGCAAGCCCAGATCGCTGCTGCTGCTGCTGCTGCTGAGAAGGCGAAAGCGAACGAAATCAGCGTCAAGCATGCAAACCCGCAAACAGGTGCGAGTGCTGTCGAGGTGCAGGAGAACAGCGCCATGGTGCAGGCTGCCACCGAAAAGATGCAAGCCGAGGCGAAATTGGCGACGATCCGAGCCAATGCAGCGCTCTTACGAGAACGGAAAGCGCTTTTGGATGAAGGCATTGACGTGGAAGAAATCAACGCGTTGCTCCCACTAGCGTCTATGTGTCCATCGAGACCCAGTTAGCCATCACCTCTCTCAGTTGGGGAGCTACTTGTACTACTTTTTTGTGTCTTAATTAAACTATCCTCCACGTGCCTCGGTGGTCTAGTGTACCTATGCTACGTGCATGCGAGTATCAAAGCCGAGACACACTGCAGCATGCTGCTGTGTTCTTGCGGTCGGGATCTCGATGCACTTCCATTTAGCCCAGGTTAATTTCGTCCCGAGTCCCATCGCGAGTCCAAAACTGAACTCGAGGCTTTAAATAGAAAAACGGTGGCAAGCATGCAGGACCTTCGAAGCTAGATCCGACCACTCGCTCTTCCCTTCATTATTACTGAAATCAACCACCATCAAAACAAGACGCACAGATCCCTCCTCTTTCTTGCTGCTGTTTCCAATGTCGTTCTATCTCCTCAGCGAAGGACTCACGTGCGTGTTGATCTGGGAATTCACGATGCAGCAGCATCGAGGTCGAGACTCACAAGAATTGTCCTTGCTTTTGCCTTGATGTGTCCGCAGATACGTGAGTCTTTTCTCGGGTGCGTACGAGTCGCTCAAAGTCTTGTCGCGCGCGGAAAAGGGCATCGAGACCTCGACGCTGAGCAGCATTTTGAAATTCTGGTGGCGTCGAAAATGGAGAAAGAGCTGTTTCTTTGGAGAGCTGAGCTTCGAGATGCTGACACCTCTCTCCATTTGTGGGCTGTGCTTGCAGGGTCGTGCTGGCAGCGACGACGGTCTTTGAGCAGTACGTGGAGGTGTTCATCTCGTGGTTCCCGTTCTACTACCTCTTCAAGTGCATGTTTGTTGGGCTTTTGCTCGTCCCCAACACCAAAGTGAGTAGCATCAGAGCCACCAGCACCGAGTGCTGAGGAGCTGCTGCGGATTGTTTCGCACTCGACGCCACTCGACAGCATGCTCATTTGGCTCTTTCTGGTCCATAGTTTGCGCACGTTCTCTACGATGGCTTCGTGCAACCGGGCGTGATCGCGCTCAAGCAAGAGTTCGATACCAAAGTGCAGCCGATGCTCGAGTCCGTCGTCATCAAGTGCGTCCCCGTTGCGTTTGTGTCGACTCTCCCTCGCTTGCTCTGACCTGGTTACTGCTGCTGACGCTAAATGTTTGGACGATGTGGCTTTCCTTGGCATTGTTCCGTCTTAGACACGGCCACTGGTTCCATCAGAAGCTCCTCGCGCGCTCGCTGCAGCTTTTCCACGAACAGGAACTCTATGACTTGGAGCGCGAGCTGCAGGACAAGCTCGCCCAAGTCCGCGTACGTCTCTCTCTCTCTCTCTGTTTATCTTTTTCCACTAGTTGGTTGTTCTATCAGCGTGTTCACAGCATGTTGTGTGTCTCTTTCTCCAGGAGGAACTTCGCGATCGCCGCCGCTGTCTCAAAGCCGAGTAATGTGTCATATCCACCTCAGCACGCTGTGATACAATAAGCGAGACTGCTTTTACAGAAGTACCAAAACGCATCAGCGAAATACAATAAAAAGACGATGCTTTCTGTGAAAAGAATCCAACTCGCATGATGACGAAGAGAGAGCCATCATCGCATCGTGCATTCGGTATGGGTTGCGTGAGAAAACTCTTACTACATCGCTGACTTCCGAGGTAAAGTGTATACCTAGGTGCAAGCACCTACGTACGATCTGGGACTGCTAGAGCGTGGGGTTGAGAAGCGCGCTTCCCGTTTTCCGGTTGTGCTTCTTGGTATTCGCACTTGGCACGGGGGTCGCAATGGGGATCGCCGTATGGGGTGGTGGTCCGGAAGACTTGGCAGGAGCAGCAGCCGCTGACCCATACGACGGCACATACACAGTATTGATCGTGTGGTCGTGCGAGGAGAAGCGCGGCGTGCAGCACCCGACAAAGAACACGATCATCGCGTTGACGCACGCTGCTGTGCCCGCGACGAGCCCGAAAATGCCGCCAGCCATCCCCAAGTCAAGGATGCCGACGATCAGCAGATACCCGCCGAGACCGCGGTACGTGTACAGGAATCCGAAATACTGGCGCAGGAACCCATCCGTCGCGCGGAAGCGGCACTCGAACAGCAGCAGCAGCAGCGCGAACAGAATCGCATACACTGCGACCAAGGAAGCAGCGACGTCCAAGTACAGGATCGACATCAAGCTCCCCGCGCCGGCCATCATTTGAATCGCCGCCGTGACCACATTGAGGGCACGCACGGCATTCACGAGTACCGTGACGTTGTCTTTCTTCGTCTGGAACGCGCTGCCCGACATCTGCGACTCTTGCGTTGCTTTCGGTGTGGGTTGTCAGTGCACGAAGGTGCCGAGTCGCGAGCTGTTTTTGAGAAATGAGACCACTTTCAGTCCCAGAGAAGAGAGAGAAAGAGACGGATGCAAGAAATGGCTTACCGCCTTTGTGTTTCTGAAGCCATGCAGCGACCTCTTGCGAAAGCATGCACAACCAAACAGCATATAAAGCACTCACATGTAGAGAAGAAAATGAAAAAAGAGAGAAACCTGTTTGTGAGAGTCGTTACACCAAGAAAAAGAAAAGAACCACCAACGGTTCTTCTGAAGAAAAAAAGACGCCTTCTGCCTTTGAAAGCCTTCTGCATCATCGCATCGTATCTGTCCTCACATCTTCTTCCTTCCTTCCTGCTTCGTCTTGTGTGACTCCACCATCACATCCCTTTTGCTTTTCTCTCTCGTTCTCGTCTTTGTGTCTTGTGTTTTTTGTTGTACTCTGTTTCTGGGATGCTGCTCCATCGTTTGCGGTCTTTCCAACAATGCACCATCATCGTATCTCGCTCGCTCACACACACACCATCCCCATGGATCTGGTCGCCTCTGTTTGACTAGTGGTAAAAGTCAAAGGTCTTGTCTGCGCGTTTGATGGCATTCTTGTACCCCTTGTCAAAGTCCTTCGGCAGCACCACGTATCGGTTCTTGCGCACGGCTTGGAGCCCGGCTTCTTGACAGATCGAGGCGATATCCGCCGAACTGATCTTCTCTGGCCGGTTCACGTAGTCTTCGAGGTCGACTTCGTCGCCCAAGTTCATATTCGCCGTACACGCCTGGTAGATGAGACGCTTTTGTCGTCGATCTGGCAACGGGAACTCGATCTTTCGGTCCAAACGACCGGGACGCAAGAGCGCCGGATCCAACGTATCTGCGCGGTTTGTCGCCATGATCACCTTCACGTTCGTGGCCTGGTCGAACCCATCCATTTGGTTCAGCAGTTCCAGCAAAATACGTTGCACTTCACGATCCGCGCCGGTTTGCGCGTCGAAACGCTTCGTCGCAATGGCGTCGACTTCATCGATAAACACGATCGCAGGCGAGTTTTCCTTCGCGAGACGGAACACATCGCGCACCATACGAGGACCTTCCCCGAGGTATTTCTGCACGAACTCAGACCCCACGACACGAATGAACGACGCCGTCGTGGCATTCGCGACCGCCTTGGCGAGCATCGTCTTGCCCGTGCCAGGAGGACCGTACATGAGGACGCCGCGAGGAGGGTCCACACCGATCTGCTTGTACAGGTCAAAGTGTGTCAGCGGCAGCTCGACGGCTTCGCGCACTTCCTGCTTTTGTACATCCATCCCACCGATATCCGAGTAGCTCACGTCGGGACGCTCCGACATCTGCATCATCTGGATGCTCGAGTCGGACTCGGGCGGGAGCACGTCCACGACGGCGTGCGAGTGGCGGTGCAGCGCGACCGACGAGTTGGGCTTCAAGCGCTCGCGGTCCAGCGTGCTGCGATACAAAACGAGTCTTTAGCACAGCGCTCTTTGTACGATATCACGCAGCGTGCATGCATGTAGGCGCATTACCTCAATATCCGCACGTAGTAGTTGGAGCCCGCGGTGGAGCCGACGATGCCGTAGTTCGCATCGATCATTTCGAGGAACTGGCCGATCACCAACGGCACCGACTGGATGCGCTTGACCTCTTCCTTGGCACGGATCAACTCGCGCTTGAGGTTCTTCATTTCATCCTTAATGTATCCTTCCTACAGTGCATAAACCAAATTAGCACCCAAGATCCAGATCAAACAAAAAGCACGAACCATCATATCTCTCAGGGAATGTCGCCACTGTACCTGAATATCCAAAAATTCGAGATGACGCTCCAGCGACTTGTACTTCGTATACAGATCCGCCTTGTTTTCCTTCGAGTATCAGCGATATCACACACACACATAGCCACTATTAGTATCCCACAACCTCATCGCCATCGTCCGAGCGCCAGCTTCAAAGCGATCCAAAATCCATCGCTCGCATCCGATTGCGTCCAGTGCAAACGGCATCTGCAGCAGACACAGCGTCGCAGAGGTAGATACGTACAATGAGCGCTGGCACGAGCGGCTCGTCGCCAAGCGATGCAGAGTGCAGTCCGATTTCCTCCATTTCCCGGTCGCTTGGTCTCCTTCCGCGAATGCCTTCGCAGTAGCTCTTCCTTTGCTTCTCGCTCGCTCTCGAAATCTTTTCCGAAAAGGGGGAAGGAAGTGGATATGGAGGACAGTGCGACTCCGTACAAGTACGACATCTCAACCGTCGAGCTCCTTCTAAGTGCGCATGGTTGAAGCAATCGATAAAGTTCGATATATTTATTTTGGGTGCTGATAATTTTGGGATGCTGGTTGTGATGTGCGAAGAAGAGAAGCCCAAAACTAGGGTATCGTCAGTCGCTCGCTAAGTGCGATACATGATCACAGAAACCCTCTTGTCTTGCATATTCGAGGAATCGTGTTTGGTGCACTGGATCCTATCTTTGATGCACATTGAGCGACTCGAGTGCCAACTGCAATGTGGATAGAGAAGCGTCGCGCTGTTGTCATGCTTTCATGTCTCTGATCTGTCTGGGAGGGTATCTTATCTATCAGAATGGGTCCATTGATATGGACGCGATACGTAGATGCACACACACACAAGAAGAAGAGAAGAAGAAGAACATCGCTGCGCTTCGTCTCTCGAAACTCGGAGGAGAAAGATCCCAGAACGCTGTGTTCTGCGCAACCTGGAAGAAGAAGGATGCTACCCACTGCTGTACCGTACATGCTGAATGAACGCTTGCTGCTGCGTTCTTGGCGCCTCAGCCAACGAGTTTTGTTCCGCCCCTCCTCCTCTCAGCTGGCGAGTGTATGCAAATCCAGAGGCTGGGTTGTCTGCTCCTAGCAAGTCATCGCATCGATGGGATTGTTTACTTGACCCCAGCGTTCTCACTGGATCCATTTCTCTCTCTCTCTTCCACAGCAAAGTGGTGGATCGCTAAAGGAACCTCGATGGTTGGCTCGAGGCGTGTCTCTAGAAAAGTGTATCGTTGTGGCGGAGCAAGTACCACCGACGCGCATCCTCCTCTAGCCATGATAAAATGTCCCAACCCTTACAATGGCTCAACAAAACTCGCTCAACATGGCCACTCGGTGGACTAATGCTGTGCTACAGTACCGCCCGCTAGCTTCCCATGGCGATCTTCCCAGCAGCATCCTGCCACCAAACCCAAAAAGCTGTGCATGTTGTGCACATGGAGAGAACGAAAAGGAAAGGAAAATGGCCGCACCGCCTTCTTCTAATATTTGTACAACAGCGACAACAACAACGTTTTACGTTACAGCATACGGCCATATAGATTTCCCACCCATCCAAACACCCACACACTCGCTTCCGTCCTAGACGCGGGTCAGGAGGTTCGTGATGCCCGCGAGGGTCAGCACAAACACCACCACGACGTACGGGAGTTGCGAGCGCCACCTGCTGCGCACTAAATACAGCGCGTCGCCGCGCTTGACCAGTCTCGTCGTAGGGTTCTGCTTCTTGCCTCCTCTCGACATCGACTTGCGTAGTAACGCGCCATCGCTTTTGCGGCCGCCAAGACTGTGGCGAGGCATCATGTCGCTGTTCACGTCGCTGGTGCTGTTGCGGCGACTGAGCTCCGAGATGCTGAGCACGTTCACGCTCACGCACGCGTCGCACGAGCGCAGCGTTTTCCGCTGGATCAAAATGCGCTGCGTGGAGCAATTACGGCACACCACCTCGCCACAGAAGCGGCAGTGGTGCTTCTTGGTCCACAACCGGAACGAGCGCTTGCAATTCGAGCAGCAAGAGCGCGTGGACTTCGGCACCCAGTGCGAGCGGTGGCACAGCGCGTTCGCTTCGAGTCCCATGGCGTTCCCAGACATGCGGCGGAATAAATTACTGTTGCGCACGCTGCTGCTACCCTCGATGCTGTGGCGCAAACGCGCGTCGCCGAACTCCATCTTCCCTTGCTGGACTCTTCAACGAAAGTGTCGAACCTGTGGCTTCCCTCCTTCTCCTCCTCTGCAAGATACCCTTCGTGCCAAGAAGCGAGTCTGCTCGCTGTCGCGGAGGATTGACAAGTGGGGACCTGCTTGTCAGTCGCTGAATCGGTCCATCGACAGCTAGCTGCCCTCTCTGCTCGACTCCCCCATCCCTTCCAGAGTGAAGCGCATAGAGAAGAGCTGATGATCCCTTTTCGCATACTGTATGTCCCTCCCCCATCCAACAAGCGGCTAGTAATGAAGGCAGTGCGGATCTTCGCTTGGAAGAGATCGTGGTCGCCATCTGCTGCGCTGGCTTGTCCACTCTATTTGTGTGTGTGAGGGAGGTAAACACAACCATCCCTCTCCAAAGCGATCGCACCGACAATAAGAGGAGTAGTGCTTGTGGAAGGTGCGCTGAAGCAGCATTTGTCGAGGAATCGCGCATCCATTGGCGATTCACTTTGATCCCATATTCATCCAAAAAGTACATCCATTCAAAAAGGTTGATTGTTCACAGCTATGATAATGATGATGCTCACGGAAAATGGGTACCGTGAGCTGTTGTTGTTGTTGTTGTTGTTGTGTCAGATGCCGTCGCTGTCGAGGCATCCAATGGCGCTGGCGATACTGGTGTGGCAATGGACAAATCCACAGGAGGGAGGTGACTGTTGGAGGTCGGTGCCAATTTCCCATCCGCACTCGCAACAGCATCCGCTGCTTCTGGGTCTGTAATGCCACCAGTCAGCGCAACAAACGATCCGCTTGACCCATTCGTCAGAGCGACTGTGGTGGACGCGCTTTCGTGGCGGTCTTTACGCGGCACAGCGTCGACATCTGGAGGGAGAGATCGCATCAGATTTGCTGCTGCTGTCATTGCTGGACCCACATTCTCCTTGTCTTCGTCCAGCATGCTGTTGTTGCTGGTCATACTGACACGCTCATTGTCCTCGTCGGTCGTGTTCGTCTCGGTCTTCCCACCTTCGTCCGAGCCACTCTGAGCATCCATATCTTCTTCATGTGCGCCGCCCTCGTCCTTGCCGACTGCGACGAGCGGGACTGCCTCTCGTGTCTCAAAAACACGCTCGACGACATCGGCGATCGCCGAGTGCGCGATGTGCACCGAACTCACCAACTGGCGTAATCCGTCGAAAATCTCTTGGATCTCGTCAGACTGCAATTTGCGATTTGAGATCCACACGAGTCCCGTTTGCGTCATCCGCACAAAACAGGACAATGTGCGGTGCACGTACTGACGGTAGTAGGAGATCACGCGGCGATTGCGGACACGCGGCTCTTGATGCAGGATCGCGTACTCTTCGCCGTGGTTCAAGTGCGTGAATGGGATCGGGTGCAGCGCTTCGCAACAGAAATTGAAGCGCTCGATCAGCGCTTTCTCGACGATCTGCTGCTCGTACGGATGGCTTATCGGCAGGAAGATCGGACAGATCATCGGATGCATATCCAGATTGCTGGAGATGCCGTTTTCAGGAACCTATGTGGATGCGATCATAGCGACGACAATACCGATAACGTGAGGAGATAACATCCAGACAGAGAGCAAACCCGATAGTGTGCAGTAGTACCTGGATAAACTCCAGACCCAATTGCTTCGCGCGACGCACGATTCCCGTGATGAAGTCATCCACCAGCGAACTGCGGCACACAAGCCACTGCACTTCGACGTGGTAGCATTGCGTGCCCAATAGTTCAGTGTCGATGCGCGTGATCACCCAGTTCTGACTTGTCGGCGCGTCGCTCATGGTCATCGGGATCTTGACATTCTCTTGGCCGACGCGCTTGAATGCATCGACGCCACTGTTCGACATTGTCTCCTTCCATTCGGACGAAATCTTCACGTTCGGGAACCCTGTGTTCGTATCTGCCTTCGGACGCAAGTACTCGAGAAACTTCTTGCATCTCTCCGTGTAGTCTTGGAGGTTTTCTGGATCATGCACATTCGAAAGCGTTTCGTGTTAGTATATTTCTCCACACGCATTCCACAATGTAGCAACAGCAGCAAGAAATGCAGATGCTCACCTTTGTCTTGGCCAGACTGTTCAAGTCGTGGCGGAACGATGCAGTACAGGATCCGTTTGTATCGAGTCGCCTCGCTCATTTCGTCGTAGTACCCACAAATCAGCTGGTCTAAGTAATTCCACGAGTACTCCAGACGCGGGTACTTGCGGAACTCTTGGGACACCGAGAGGAAAGCTTGCGCCACAGGAGACCACAGCGAGTACCTGTACTCCATGATGTCGACATCGGAGCGCACTTTCGCCTTCTGTAAATACCGCTTCACATCGATTGTTTGCGTTTCCTCGTTGAACGTGATTTCGTGGATGCGATGACCCATACTCAAGCGAAACACTGTCCCTGCGCTTTCACTCGAGTCGTCCATCCCCACGAGCTGGAAATCCTGCGAGAACCGCTGCGCGACCATTTCCGTGACAAGCTCACTGTAGTCCCGGAACGTGATGTCGTTCTGCTCATCTCGTTCGGGCAAAGTCACACTGTAGAACGACTCGGTGTAATGCGCTTGCAGCTCCTTGGACGTTGGGAAAAAATCACTCGTGAGCGGCAAAAGCGCCGGAAAGCACAGACTCTTCCATTTGAGCATGTTCTGGACCAGTCGGTACTTTGCATCTTGGCTAGGACGGATCTGACTCCAGCGACGTTGGTTACTCGTCAACTTGCTGCTGAAAATGAACGCCTGGGAGTTGAATAGATCGTCTTTGCTCACTCCATCGGTTGGACGAAGCATGGGGCTCGTTGTGTACGGAGCATAGCTTGGTCCGCTGTCGAGCTGGTACGTGCTTGGAAGCGAGCCGGAGATGTTGCGAGTCTTATTGTAGTCGAGAACAGAGAGTTCGTCATCGGAAGAAGACACGAGCTTGCTGTCCGAGCTCACCGATCCATCGAGCGGCAGTGGAGACGGACTGCGCTCTAGCTGTCTCCACTGGCTAGCTCCGCTGTCATTCCCGTTACTCGGGTTATTCCCTGCTGAGCTCGACTGGAACGTCATCACTGAACCTGCACCTGCTCGCTTCTTCGTGTTCGACCCTGGGGGCTGGATTGGACGCAATGGCGGCGTCAAACACAACCTGTCTCCGTCAGAGGATTTAGACGGAATTGCTCCACGGTTCCCACTAAAGCCAAACACTTGCTCGTCGTACTTTTCAAACTCCTGCAGAGTCTTCTTACGGTCCGCAGGCGAAAAGGATCGTGCTTTTGGCAGCATATCTCCACCGTACGTGATCATGTCGTCGACGGATGTGATCGAAGGTGACCTCGCGCGAACAAGGTCGCTATCAAAACCAGCAAACATAAGGTCGTTGTACGTGGACATCCCTGAGATCCTCGTAGCCGAGAGACCGGACTCGTCGTCGTCATCACTTCCGGAGGAATCTGGGTCCTGGAATCGGTTCAGCAGCTTTTCCAATGGCTTGGGCAACGAGTACATCACATCCACGGACCGATCTTCTTTGAACATGCGACACATCGGTAGCGGCACAAAGTCTTTCGTTTTTGCCACTTTCGGGTGGCAAACAGGACATGACCGTGTGATATCTTCATCAAGAGGACACTTGTGGTCGATCATCATATCCTCCTGTACAAAACAGAGAGGGATCCACAGTGGGATCACATAGTTCTTTCGATTCTCCAGTCGCTGCGTGCAATACTTGCACAGCTGGTTTGTCCGCACCGATGCCACTCCCGCGTCTGCAATGGATTGACTATCAAACATCCCATCGTTCGATGCCGTTCGAGATCTCCGTTGGAACGCAGCTGCTTTTGGATTGTTTTGGTTCGCACACACACAAGCATCCGCGATCGCATTTGTTTCCCCAGCACGACCGGGCAACTTCATTTCGGTGAGATCCGACTGCCGGAACAAGAACAGCGGACATTTATGAAGCGGAGGGGTAGCCAGCGAGATAAGATCGATACCAATACCGTGATCCATCATCCGCTGCTCGGTGATTTCCGCGAGGCGCTTGTTCACCGAGAAAATCCCATTGCCAGCCGTCATCAGCACTACACTTTGCCCACTTCTCGCTAAATGACGATCGATGTGATGCTTTTCGAAGATGTTGAGCACCAGATTGATCGCTTCGAGTAGGTTTCCGTCCCGCGCGTACGATGGATCCCCTTGTCGCGGCACTGACTCATTGCTCACTCCAGCAGAACCGGTCGGCGACGATGGCGAAGGAGGCGTGTAGTACGGTGACGGATGGGATCGCCATCCGCATGCGTGAGGGAACTCATTCATCTCCCGCTTCAGTTTCACCAGCAACGGCTGCACTTCGGTCACGATGCTGTCAAAGGCCACCACTTTGTAGAAATCTTGGTAGTGCCGTCCATTTTCGTCCACGCCGATGGGGAAATAGTCGCGTCGCTCGTACGGAAACGTGCGGTCTCTGTCCTCGCCGCGCTTTTTCGAAGAGGAGGCGCCAAGACGCGTGCGGTTTGACGCGCTTGATGCACGTCGTTTGCGTCCGGAAGTCGACAGTTCCTGCTCCTGCTCAAGCTCCGGATAGTAGTTCCGCGCAAAGAAAATGATCGTTAGACTGTGCGAGACCTTGTGCTTCATCCACTTGTTGAGCACATTCTCGACGACGTTGAGGAAAATCTCCATGTACAGCTTCCCCGAGTTCGCCATGTCCCACATCTCTGGGGACAGCTGCACGAGCCACATCACACGCGACGTCCGCGACCGGAACGCGAATTTGGTCTTGTCGGAGATGACGCCGCTGGAGACCATCTCACCGCCGGCGCGGATGTCCATCACTTGCCAGCGGGTGCCATGCACGCGGATGTTTTTCCCGACGTAGATGGCCGAGCCCACAATCGATTTCTTCAAATACCACAGATCGCGACGCGACAGGAACTGGTCTTTCAAACTCACTTCGACGAAATCGACTTCGACGTGCGCCTTCGCGACAAAGCGCACCATGACGTCCTTGAACGGCGCCAAGTGGAAATCCGCAGCAGTGTCCTTGAGCACACTGACCTGCATTTTGCCTTTGATCGGGAGGTTGCTGCTCTGCGGGATCTCCAGCAGCAAGTGGCGGCGCGCCGCCGCGAGCACACTCTCCCCAAACTCGCCCGTGTACTCGAACGATGTGAGTTCCCGGGCAGCCATGCTTTCGCCATCGAGGTCCATCATCCTTGGGTGGAACACCTCGACCACGTAGTCGTCCCAGTGCAGCTCCTTCAGTTGGGGGAAGTACTCGGGGTTCAGCACAAGCTCTTCGCCGTTCTGGAACTCGTGGCCGTGCACATGGAGCTTGAACTGTTCGGCAGGGTGAATCGCCAAGGGCTTTCTCGCGCGCGCTGGCGCAGTCGTCGATGCTGTCGACGAAGACGAAGACAATCCATCCGCAGCGGTCGTGGCGGTAGCGACGGGTGGACCTCCAGCGTCGGTAGTAGGCGCAAGCGGCAGCACTTTCGCAGCGGCAGCGGCAGCCGCGGCGCGACGTCGCTCCGATCGCCGTCGCATGCTTTCTTTCAGTGCGAATAATGCGGGATGATGATGGTGTGTGTGCTTGTTGCTATTGCTTTTGAGGGTCCAATATTAGGGACGACTGAGTGGATGCGGAATGGCTACTGGCACAGACTGCAGCGAACCTGCCACCGACCAGAAAACTCGTGAAGCTATTTGCAGACCTGAGAATTGCATCTTGCTGGCAAAAAAGTGCTCGAATGTGCTCGATGCGTCCTCTCCCTTCGACGCCAAGAGAACGCCGCAATGGAGATGCAATGTATCATATAAATGTGCGATCGATGCACGCTCTGTGGTCAGTTGGAAATCGAGATATCTTGAGCGGAGAACGAGGAAAACTTCTTCTCGCTGCACGACTATGGATATATTCCCCTGCCAACATGCATTATACTGCTCGCGATGTACTCGTGACCCGAAGCGATCTTCTCCCGCTCTCTTACATCCACACTTGGGTGGGTCCCCTGCCACCCAGCAGCAGCAGCACTTGTCTGTGACGTTAAAGAAGTCTGCATTCCGAGCTCCTCTTCTTGTTTACCTCTTGCCGCTGGACTTGCGGCCTTTCGCCGACGCAACAATCGCAGACACCATCCTGAGCAGTGCCACAACAAGCGCGGCGTGGTTAGAAACAGCTCGGTTGAGGGATGCAGTAACGGGATTCACCAAAGTGGTTTGCCTCGAATAACGCACCAGAACATGCCGTAAACGATTTGGAAACCGTAAAACACGGTCTTGGCGATGGCCTCGACACGGGCAGCTTGCAGGTTCTTGAAACGCAGGATCTCCGTCGGGTCGATCATGTGCTCCTTGCGCATGACGCTACAGCAACAAACGCAACGATCCATCATCTCATGGACTGCATCATGAACAATGGACAATAGCAAGCGCTTACCGTCGCGCGTGCCACACAGCAATTGGGAGGTTGAGCAAGAACACCCACGGCGCCCATGCCACCAGACACAAGAACATCAGGATGCCGTGCAAGACCATCTCGGGATCTGCGCACAACCGAAAGCGTAGCGCCACCACCAAACACGGTCAGAACATGGTTCGTTATCTCGCACGCATCTCAGTTGCAAGATTTCACGTACAAACCAGTTTATTCAGTCGCTTCGCCACATCTGCGGGGTTCAAGTGGTCCAACTCCAGCTCGTCCAATGTGATCAGCTGCACATACATAGTCGCAACATTCGAGACATGGTCAGCAGATCCGCAGGTGCTTTTGTATCTTCCCCCACTTTTTTCAGTTCGACGGAGCTCTCTCGCTTGTGTTCGCTGCAAGACCCACTACCACCACTGCAGCAATACTCACCCAGTATCCATTTAGGAACGTCAGTGCGACGATGTCGACGAAGCTCAACACCGCCAATACCACCGACATGCTGCTTCTCCTTTGCTTGCTTGCTTGCTTCTTCGTTGTTGTTGTGTGAGGGGAATTTAAACGCAAAATGTATCCCCCCTTTAAACATTGCCGAGTCCCAGTAAGTGCGCATGTGCTTGCATTCTGCACAACTTAACGGAGGAGTGTTCGATTGCTTGCAAACGAACGTTTCTTTGCAAACCCAAAACAACAAGAGTGACCGAATATAACGCGGTGACTCCCGAGAAATAACGCGACACAGAATATAACGCCGCGAATTGTCCAGCGCCAAAAAAAGGGAAACGTCCGACACATTTGCAAAACTCAAAGCGACGCGATGGCGTTGACGCGGCATTGTGAGTCCGAGCATTCGATATGGCGGCATACGATCCCTCTATGGTTGTGTGTGTGCGTATCCACACAGCCGATTGTGCGCGCTGTGCTGATGTCTCTCTCTCTCTTTGTGACATTGCTGTGTTCTATGCGTCTCGGCGGACGGAGCAGCGCATTTTCTAGGTCACTCCAGCAATGTCAATTGCCTTCGATTTGGTCGCAAATCGGTAAGATCCCAAGGTGTTTTGGTGTTGCTGCGTCGACGATCGGACTGATCCACTCACTGACTCGATCACTGTGCTGCGTGTGCATCGTTGACGCTTTGTGCAGGGTCAAGTCGCTGCGACGGGTGGAGACGATAATGTGGTGAACCTCTGGCGGATGCGCGAAAAAGAGACCAAGAACATCATGGTGTGTGTGTGTGTGTGAGCGGCGTTTGTCTTGCCAACCGTCGAATGCGATGAAGCGACATGATATGAGCTAACCTCGCGGTGTGTGTGATACAGAGTCTCTCGGGTCATCAAAGCGCGGTGGAGAGTCTGGTGTTCGATCCATCGGAGCGGAAAGTCATCGCGGGCTCCAAAGCCGGCTCCATCAAGGCGTTCGACCTGGAAGCAGGCAAAGTGAGTCGCACACTCAAGGGCCACATGTCGACATGCACGACGCTGGACTACCACTTATACGGAGACTACGTCGCGTCGGGCTCGCTCGATACGATCGTCAAGGTCTGGGATCTGCGCACGAAAAGCTGCATGCAGACGTTCAAGGGCCACAAGACCGAAGTGACCAACGTGTGCTTCACCCCTGATGGTCGGTGGCTGACGTCCGGTGGACTCGATGGTACGATCCGGATTTGGGATCTCACCGCGGGGAAACTCCTGCGCGAGTTTTCGGACCATGGCGGCGCTATCACAAGTACGTAGCCTCGTTGCACTTGCGCGTCTAAAGACTGCGAAGGTGGCGTGCTCAGTGTTGCCCACCTCTATTTACCGTATAGACCTCGAGTTTAACCCGGAAGAGTTCATTCTCGTGTCGGCGTCTGCCGACAAGACCCTTCGGTTCTGGGATGTCCAGGAGTTTGCGCTGATTGGACTCACGCCCACGGACAACGCGACTGTAAGTGGTATCGCTCGCGGCGGAATAGATAGTGGTGTCGACAGACTAAAGCTGTGCTGTTTGTCCCATTGCAGACAACCACCATGTGCCATACCGTTGCCGAGCCGTACAGCGGCAAGTATCTGTTTTGCTGCTCGCCAGAAGCAGTGCGCGTTTGGTCATACGAGACTGCGATCGAGTGTCACGACAGCGTCATGTGTCCGCGTCCGAAAGAGACTGGCGCTGTGGAAACCCATGCAGACTCGACGATGTTGCAAGACATGAAGGTCATGATCGGGTCGATTCAAGACGCGTTTGTATCAATCTGGGTGTTGGACGTGAACCAACTCCGACCTTTCAACAGCGGAGCGAGAGCGAGATCGGAACCATCTAGAGCTCCTGCGCCAGTGGCTCCAGTCGCGACAGCATACAACCAGCCACAGGGTACTCCCGTGTCGTCCAACCTTGGTCAGCCCTTGACTCGAAGCTCCGCTGCCATGAGCACAGAAAGGTTGGCGCCAGAGTTCCAAAACCGGGTGGCTGTGTCAAGTCGACCAGCAACCCCAGCGACACCATTTCTTCATCCAACTGCTGGTCCTCCTGTGACGGCAAACCCGGTCCGATTCGTTGAAGATCCTCGTCGATCGCGTACGTTTCCACTTCTCCTCCATTTGTGCTCACTGCTGTGCTAATCATGCGTTGTGACTATTCTGGAACCAGTGGACAATCGACTGCCGACTCCAGACAACCCTGTGCCTCATCAGATGGATCCCCGACAGAGTGCCAACAGCGTTTCTGGTAAATAGACTCTTGCCATCATGAATGCCGGTATATGCTGCTAACTAGAGCTTCGACATTTGACTCCACAGATCCAGCAATCGCAGCAAGTAATCCGGCAACAGAAGCAAAGGTATTGTCGACCACTTCACCTTGAGGAATCTTCTTGTGTGCAGCAGTTTTGTGTCCACCTAGGCGAATGCATGCTGATGCTGCTGTGTGTGTGGAATGCATCCTATTTGCAGGAAGACGTGGTGACAGCTGATTACATCATGGAGCTGCGTTGCGGCATGGATACATGCGTGAAGACTTTCAAAGCTCGACAGAAAGCAATTCAGCAGCTGCTGGGGTATTGGGAGAAAGGCAACTTGCACGACGGCTTTCGGTACCTTGGACAGCTCCCGAACGGGAAACGAGAGGCGCTCGTGGTCGATGTGCTGCGGATCACCGACTTCCAGGCATTGGGTTTGGACCTCGAAGGGTGTGCTTTGCTTCTTCCGCTCGTGACGGAGTTGTTGGGCAGCAAATTTGAGATGTAAGTGCTTGAAGCAGATACGCAGATGCTTTTTGGAAGATGGCCATCCGAAGCAAGTCTCATGCTTGTGTGTGCTGCATGGGTGGCTACAGGTATCTCAGTGTCGGGATCGAGTACGGACAGAAGCTTTTTGAAGCGTTCTCGCCCATCGTGAAGGATTCGATCCAAGCGAGACAATTCCGGTCACGCGAAGTGAACCTCGCGGGAGAAGAGCGGTACGCATGTGCATGTGTGTGTGTTCTTTCATCTCGTTTTCGCGATTCTGAATGTGTGCCATTCTGCTTCGTGTTTCTTTGTGCTCCTTTGGTCAGAACGCAGCGATGCATCACTTGCGATGGATGCTTCCAGGAAATGCACCACCACATGCAAGTCCTGGAGGCGCACATGCGCTGTCCGTCATCGCTCCAGAACAAGGTCCGCGTGTTTGCTCGAACGCTGTCCGATTTTTATAGCAGGTAGTTGATAGTACAGCGTGCCGGTACCAGTACGCACGGCTGAAAATGGTCTGCATGGTGAAAAGACATAGATATGCGCTGCTTGGATGACTGAACACAACCGACAATGATCGGAGAGATGCTTTCTTTCTTTCTTTCTTTCTTTCTTAAGCAAAGATACTACTCATGATCCCACCAACTCGAACTGCTCTTCTACAATCGGGACGTCGAGCGCACCATCGTTGCTTGGATGATGCCATGTGGCTCCGAGGTCGGCAAAAACACTTCCCCGTGCGGATGGATGTTCTTCAAACCGAAACGCGTGAGATCCACGGGCAAGTTGTGCACGTTCGGCATCAAGATGCTGATGTCCTTGACGAATGGACACTGGTTCAGCACGGCTTCGCCCATTTGGTACAACGTAGCTTGCACGGCGTCACTTGGGACGCCAACATCTGCTGGACCCGCAAACGTGTCCAACAACACGCGCTTGACTTGCTCGCGCTGCGCCTTGAAGCACGAGCGGAACGCTTCGGAGGTGAAGTTCCACGACGCCTTCACGACGGTGCCCACGAGACGGTCAGGCACGTCGGGGAGCGTCGTGTACTCGTCGCGGAAGAAGTCCACAAAGCTGCTCTGCGTGGTCTTCATCACGCGCCAGCCGTCGATGCCCGCAGAGAGCGACACCACTGGCTCCCCACCGTGAGGCGCCTTCCGCGCAACAGCGTACGTGGTGGAGATGCCGCTGTCGACGCCGACGAACGCGTGGGCGTGCGCGCGCACGTTGCCCTTCGAGTCCGCGGTCACGATGCGCTCCCAGTGGGTCTCAAAGAGCTTCACCTTGGCGACATCCACGATCTGCGGGTGCTTGCTCACAAAGTGCTTGGCCAGGATGATCGCAAAGTCTTCGATCGTCTCAAACTCGTGCTTCTTCGCGAGCACGTACACGGTGTTCTTGACCGAATCGGTCGGGAGCACGCCGCTGTTGTCGCCGTTGTAGTACGCGCGCTCAGCGGGACCTTCGAGCAGGATCTCGGCTTCCAGCTGGATGATCGTGTGCTTGTCCGGTTGCCGCGTGACCTTGAGCAAGCGAACGCGGCCCTTGCCGTGCTCATGCGTCAGCAGTTTCACTACCATCGTCTAGAAACTGGTCTTCTTGCGATTGCGCTTGAGCAGGACGAAGCAGATTGCGGAATGGAGGAAGGAGGGAATGCTTGAATGCGAGAGAACACGCCGCGAACGTGTCGACTGTGGTTGCGCAAGAATGGAAGGAGCCATCGGCGGATTGGCTGTTTTTGTAAAAAGAATTTCGCATTCAAGCAAGAAATTCGCATTCACGGGAAAAGACCTGGGGCAAACAGGGTGATTCGGTTTCATATTTTTGTGCTTGCACTAACACGTGTCAGTAGGTATGCGACTCGGTTGTCTGCTGCTTGCGATGTACTGCGTTGAGTTCGGGTGGTTTGACTGCGTAATTACGCGGAGGAAGCAGTTTTTGTGTGATGGTGGACAGTTTTTACGACCATAACCCCCATGCGCGTTTCTGCAGACACATCGGACGCAGCTTTGAGTGGATCGGAAGCACAAGAAATTAGGACGATGGCGACCGCCACGATGATGCAGCGCGTGCTGCGCGCGAGTGCACGCCGTGTCAGCGGCAGCCAGCAGAGCCACTTCCAGCAGCAGCAGCAGCATGTGGCTGCTCTTGTGCCTGCAGCGCTCCAACAGCAACAGACGTCGCGTGGGTTTGCAAGCGGACGCTCTGTGGACCAAGTGAGCACATCTTCCGACGGTGGCGACCACGAGTACGATGCCAGCGACGCTTCGTTTGATGCGAGCAACCGCAGTGATAGCAGTACGCGCGCGGGTCGCAAGCTGCAAAGTAGCACGAAGCACTTCAACTTGCTGGCGCCTGCGGAGACATCGCCCGACCAAAATGGCACTGCTGCGGTGCTGAAAGACACGAACAGCAACAACCGGAAGCGCCACACCGCCACTGGTTCGGCAGCGAAAAGCAGCAGCCCAAAGCAGCAGCCACAGGAGTGGCGCCACCGACCGACCCACTACACTGCGTTCCGTCCGAATAACAACAAGAAATGGTGGAAAGAGATGGATCGCGTGTCATTCCGCACCCTGCTCGACGAGTGCATGGCGGTTGGCAAAGTGTCTTCCGTGTTGCGCAAGGCACGTATGCACTGATGTATATACATGTATATCGCCCGTGCCTAGGATAATGTGGGTTTGCGTGATAGCTGACTGTTTGCTCCTTTTGCTGTTCGTGCTGCAGTACATGGACGAATACCCGATCCTGGACAACACCTGGAGTGACCAGGAGCTCGTGCTGATCGTCGGCGCGCTCATCAAGATGAACCGCAGTCAAGTCGCGCTCGATGTGCTGCGCAACCAGTTCAAAGAGCCGAACCGCAACCGCCTGAACCGCGTCGCTGCCGAGTCGGCGCGTTTGGGGAACGCGCAGGTGGCGCTCGGGATCTTAGACATCGCCAAGCATTTCGAGATGGAACCCGACGTGATCACGTACACAAGTGCGATCCACGCGTGTGCTCGTGGTGGACGTTCCGATGTGCCGACGGCGCTGCAACTGCTGAATGAGATGATCCAGGATGGGATCACTCCGAACCATCGCACGTACGGTGCGGCCGTGCTGGCGTATGCTCGTCTGAACCGATGGGAAGACATTGAGGACCTCATGGAGGCGATCCCGTACACGGACGATGGCAACAAGAGCGCAGTGTTTGCATCGGCGATCATCACGTGCACGAGAAACCGACAGTACCTATTCGCGACGCGCTTGTTCACGATGCTGCTCGACCAGGGGATTTACCCTGGCGACAACCTGTGCAATGCGGCGTTAAGTGCGTGTGCACGTACGTCGGACCTGCACCACCTCAACATCATCTTCAAATTGGTTGAGAAGCACGCGACACCGACCATCTACACGTTTAACTCGATGATCTCTGCGTACGGGAACGCGCGCGACATGGACGAGGCGCTCCGCGTATACGACGTCATGAAAGCGCGTGATGTGCAGCCAGACGTGGTGACGTTCAATGCATTGCTGTTGGGTGCCGTGCGCTCGCGGAAAGTGGACCTCGTGCCGCAGATTCTGTCGCTGATGGAGCAGGAGAGCGCGAAATGGGACGTGTACACGCTCAACATGCTGCTGGAGGCGTGCGTGCTCGATGGCGACGCCGAGCAGGCGGAGACATACTTGGAAATCGCGACGGGCAAGGAGGACAAGCAGCAAAGTGTGCGTCTTGACCGAACCCATTTCGAGACGCTCATGAGCGTGTATTTTGTGGCTCGGGAGTACCCGAAGGTGATCGCGCTGTGGCGCGAGAACTATGTGTGTCGCCGCCGCACGAAAAGCTCGAAGGCGCTGAACTTTCTGATCCGAGCGTGCAAAGAAACCGCCGACGATGTGACTGCCGTCGCGCTCATCGACGAGTTCAATGGTCGCGGTCATGTGGCGTCGTCCGTGACCCACAACCACTTGCTCGCGACGTACCTGGCAGCGGGGAAATTCTCAGACGCGCGCGAGCATCTCTCTCGAATGGAGGCGGATGGTCTCGCGACCACATTTTCGTTCACGCTGCTCATGAAGCACCTCTTGACCGCTCCCGAGGATGATCGCGTTGACGATGTGCTGACCATTTTCAAAGCGTACATCGAAGCGCGCGACAGTCGCGCAAAGTGGAACAACCCGCTGCTGCATTACCCGACGGACGCGATCTACGTGATCGCGGCGCGTGCGGCCGTGAAGGTCGGTGCGCATGACGACTTGCTGGAGATCTACAACGAATGTCCTACGACGATGTCGATCGAAGTGAAGAAAGAGATCGCAAAGCTCGCGATTGAGTCGTGCGACAAGGAAGGTGACTGGAAATCCGCAGTGCTTTTATACGACGAACTCACGTCGCGCTTGGATGCGGAGACGAACATCGCGCTGTACGAGCTCGTGGTGAAGATCGTGGCGCGCGCCGGAGAGTTCGAACAAGCGCTCGATGTGAATGGAGGCGACTGGTACCGTCTGAATCGTACTGACAAAGGCTGGGGGTTTTAGAAACGATCTATCCCACGATGGTCTTGGATTTTGTTCGAGCCCGTAGCGAACCTGGCTGGCGTCTTTGGAAGTGGACGAGACCAACAGCAACAATAATAGAGCTAATGTATGTGTTGAATAATTGAGCGATTCTTTTACATATCCCACACCATCGTGTGGGAAAAGCGTCGAGGATGAACCGCTGATCGCGATTTGCAATACTTGCGTGGTGGATAAACCATGGGAGTTGTTGTGTTTGTTTAGCTTTATTCTTGTGTGTCGATTCCTGCATTACAAAGCTGTCGGTTACTATTCGATCCATTTGATGGAGCCCAAGATGAGATTTCGGGACGGCAGTGGACCAGGGGAAGGCACCAGCAGCACGAGCTTCTTTTCGTCTTCGCGCACTTCTTTGCTATTGGTTTTCCCAAACAAGCAGCACATCAAATACACACAAACAAAATGGTGAGCGTAAACAGCAACACGACACCGGTGTGGTTGCGAAAAACGCCACACAACATCGCAACGTACACGAAGACAAAGCCTGCAGCAGGGGAGCTGAGCATCCACGAGTAGTCCGTCGAGGACGCGTCTCGGTCTTGCGACCGCTTTGGGTGGGCAACGGCTGCGATCGAGTGCATCAGCTCCTGGGTCTTCTCGAGCTTCACGACGCGTAACCGGTCGAGCTTGTCCTCCGTTTGACCCACGGGGAGCATCACATCCGACACTTTCATGTCTGCACCACACACAAACCAAATCTCTCAGTGCCATGGAAAACCAATACATCGAGAGAGTCCCGTGCAGCATATAGGAAAGAAAAGCTCTGTACCTTTGATCGCGAAAAAGTCGACGTCGTCGAAGGAGAACTCGTTGATGCATGGCGAGTGCGTTGGGACCGCCAGCGAGAGCGAATGCGGGCCGTAAAAGTACTCGCGGACACGACTAAGACGCTTGGCCGATCGGTGCTTGCTGTTGAGTGGCACGACACCGCCGGAACGCGCTAACTTCACGATCGAGAGGTTTGGATTGGCGCCATTCGAGACCAGGGAGCTCTGCAGACGACTGTAGAGTCGATCCTGGCCGATCACGAGCACGACGTCGGCTTCGAACGTCTGGATGGACTCCACGAGCAGATCGTAGCCGAGACCGTCGACCCACCCGCCAGTGTTGATTATGCATCCCGAGGCGTTTACTACATCGGTTTGGGAAGGCGCATAGACTGTTAGTAAATGCATAACACCTCTGCGCAAACAAACAGCACACTCCGCGTCCCCTAGTGCCGCGTACCTTCGGCGTCGTTGGCCATGCGCCGCTTGACGGCGGACGCGAGTTGCTGGATCTGGTGGCGGAACTGCTCCGGGTTGTCCGACTGCGACGCGTGGCCAAAGAAATACGCCAACGGGTTCGTCAACACGAACTCTTCCTCGACGCTGATCGAGTTCATATCCAACGGCGACGCGGCGATCGTGCCGGGTACGCTCAGACTCCCCTGGCCGACGTCGAGATCCACAAGCGTCGGCTTCTCGCCCAGTCGAAGCGCGTAATTCGTCAAGATCTGCGTGAGCGTGGATTTGCCCGAGTCCACCGGTCCGGCGATCAGCACGCGTGGACCCGACGCGTGCTTCACGGCCGCGACTTCCCTGCGGCGCTGCAGCTGCGAGTGGATGTTCAGGTAGCTGTTCATGGGCGTCTCCTCGGAGGAATACGCGACGTCGCGCTCGCCCTGCACCTCGAGCGTGCAGCCGTACCACGTGAAGATCGCGAGCTTCTTGTCGCGAAGCGTGTACTCGTGGCCGATCGCGAGCTCGACGCCGAAAAGCTCGGCCGACCCGCTCTTCAGCTTGATCTTGAACTCGCTCTGCGCGCCGATCTCCACGCGGTACTCGCATTCGCGCGCGAGCACGACCTCTTCCACCATCGCTGTGCGAACTGACACGATTGATGCTGATTGCGGTTGGTGCGGCAAAATGCGTCCATTTTGTCTTGGTTGCAGGACCAATCGGCGGGTGGGCCACGTCAGAGAAGTCCGAGCGGGTCTGAGAAAGCGAACCCATATCAAACCGGTTTGCAAAACTAGATGCACACATGGGTTTGGGTTTCAAAGACACCATGTGGGTTCTCAGTGAAACTGGGTCTGACCTGGTGCGAAAGTCTTTGATACTTTTGACACTTTTTGTCTGGCACCAAAAGAGTGCGACGATTATCAACCAAGAGGCAAAAGAGCTCCCGAGTCACCTCCATCTCTCTCTCTCTCTCTCGCTTACACATCCCTTTTGAGCAATAATGATGAAGCGCACGGCCGTGAAGAACCAGCAGTGGATGAAAGACCCCGTCGCGAGACGCCAGGCGGTGTTGCAGCAGCAGCGCCAAGCGCGACGCGATCTCGCGCTGCATGCGCGGCAATTGCTCGTCGAGGACTCGTCTTCCGGCAATGAGGAAGGCAAAAAGAGCCGTCGCAGAAATCGTGGCGTCGCGAATGAAGTGGACGACATGGAGGTCAGCAGCACCTACAGCAATGGCAGCAGTGACGCGCAGTCGAAGCGCAAGAGCCGCGAAGAGCGCGTGAAGCACCGACGAGAGCACTACGCGAAGCAGTTGATGGTGCCGGAGTGGATGATCGACATCCCGCGCGATTTGAATGGCAAAGGCAGCGAGCTCGGCGCTGGGTGGTATGTGCTGCCGCGACCCGAGGGCAAGCGCTGCTTGGTGGTCGCTAATGGGTGCGTTCTGTTGTCTCCATTCGTAGGCAGTTCTTGCTGCGCTGTTTGCACTCGTCTGACTCACTCGCGTACCCATTTGTTGTTCTGCTGCTGTTGTCGCAGTGGCCACACGATCGCGCGCATCCCGTCAGGGAGTATCTTGAAAAAGTTCCCATCGGCGCTACCAAGTGGCTCCCATAAGACGAATATCTCCACCGAGTCGTATTGCATCCTCGACTGCATCTTTCACGAACACGACTCGACGTTTTACGTGCTGGACGTCATGTGCTGGAAGGTAGTGCGTAACTGGTGCTTCTCGCGCGCTCATCTCTTGGTTCGTATGGTCGCTCAGCTGGAACCGCACGTTTGTGTGCGTGTGCATGTAGGGATACTTGCTGTACAACTGCACGACGGAATTCCGACTGTACTGGCTGCGAGACAAGCTATCGGAAGGCAACGTCTCGACGATTTCATCGGCAAACCCGTATCGATTCATGGTGCGTCGATTTGCGCAGCATGCCTTCCATTTCTTCTGCGAGGGTCTGCCTCTAACGTGCTTTTTGCTCTGCTTTTTCTCCCTCTCGACAGCCGATTCCGTGCTATGAAAGCGACGAGCATGGGATCCTAGAAGCATATTCCGGGACATTTCCGTTCCTCAAGTAAGCTCTGTGTCGCAACTGCTCGTGCGATCGAGAAGCATAGCTCACCATTGTACCAACTCGGGTTGTTTTTCATCCACCACAGAGACGGCTTGCTCTTCTACATGAAAGCTGCTCATTACGAGCTGGGACTGTCCCCACTCGCGCTGGTGTGGAAGGATGCCAGCACCAGCAGGTACTTTGTCTACACGGAGAAACCTAATATCGTGCTGCGACTAGACGGTGCGAACGAATTCGCGACACTCGAGGGCATCACGTTCTTCACGGCCGATCCGGAGTTTTTGAAGGAACACGAGGTAAGCCACACTCACTTGCAGATTAGCAGGGAAGCTCAAAGGAGTCCATTCATTTAATAACGACTGTGGAATTCTCACAGCTCAGCGAAGGCGATCTGGCAAAGTTCTCGTTCGATCATGGGTACCTTGGAGACGACAACAAGCCGTGCGTGACGGGCTTGGCGTTCGATAAACGGTGCTCTCCTCAACGCGCTCTCGCTGACAGTTGGACGAAGGTTCTTTTCCAGTACAACGCACGCTCGGGCGGAGTCCAAATCCAACACATTCTGGAAGTATGCACCTTGTGGATTGGAACACGATCACTGTTGTCCGCGGGATTAACCGGTTGTGGTTTTACGCTTTCCCATAGGCTGCGAAGGCAAACGCTGAGAGCGTCGCTGAAGTGGTGATGGAGGATTGATTGATCGTTCTCCCAATATTTATCCAGATTGATAGGAATAGTCTTTGGCTCGCCTGGGTTTACTCTCTCCTCGGACGATCAGATTCCCCCTGAAGAATGGCAACGCCGCTTGCGGTCGCTGGTTGCTGCTGCTGTCGGACGCTTTCAGCTTGGCAGGAGGATTCCTCGCTTCTTGTGTGTGGAATGCTTGGTTGATATCCGTCAGCTTGTCTCTCGAATCCTTCCACGCGACCAGATCTGGAAGCGGTGGCTTCTTGTGCCGTTGATGTTCCGCTCTGCTTTTCTGACGAATGCGCTGCGGAGTCAACGCAGGTAATGGACTTGATGGTGAAGATGTTTCTATTCTATCTCCATCGTCGACGTCGAACGCTGATTGCTTCCTCTGAAGCTTGACGATGTCAGTCTCGCTGGGAATATGCGTTGTCCTTCTGCTTTGAGAGGACCGCACAGGTAGTCCCATGAGCATATTGAATTTCCTGGAGTCCCGAGCCAAATATGGCTCTTGCTCGACTTCATCCATGACCAGCGTCTCGGCGAATGGCACAGTGTATGGAGCGGTTTTCAAGCGGGCTCGTCGTCTGCGTTCGCGCTCCTGGTATCGCCGTTGTATTGAGGGCAAGAACTCTTCGGACGGCACGTTTGTAGATGCAAAGAATGGCTCAAACGAAGTGTACAGCTCCGCTAAATACACGCGCCGCTCTTCCTCCTCTCGCTCGCGCAACTGGTGCTCTTTCTCGGCAACTGCAGAGCGCTTGTCTTCTGCATGCATCAAGGCTTGCTCGTTCAGCAGTAGACGCGTGGCTTTTGCCATCGATTCGCGAAGCTCTTTGCGCAGATGGTAAGCAGCTCCATCCTCCCTCTCCATCGCGGACTGCTCCCTTGCCATTTCCGCAAGCCTGTTTTTCGCCTTCGCTTCTTCGTCCAGCATTGCTCTCGTCTCGTCAGCGATCCGCTTCAGCTCCGATTCTTCGGCACGCTTCGCTTCGAGCTCAGCCTGGTGAGCCAGAACCTTTTTCAGCTCCGCTTGGCGGATTCTTCTCGTTTGGAACGCCTTTTCCTCTTGCTCTCTTTCAAGTCGTGCTCGCTCAGCCCGCCGCTCTTCCTCTGCAAGCCGTTCTGCCTCTCGCTGATCCAGTAATCGCAGTCGCTCGCGCTCCTGCTCCAGGCGCTCCTCTTCTTCGATTTCTTCGTCGCCATTATCAATACCGCTTCCAGATTGCCACCCACTCGATGGAATCTGAAAGCGCGGAGGGAGATTCCCGAAAAAGTACGAGCGACTAAAATCGGTCCGCTTTGGAGGTGTGAGGGACTTGCCGTCATCTTCGTCGTCACTCTCCATCATTTGAGCGTTGTACTCTCGTGACAGCTCGTCTTCTATAGCCATGAGTGCCACTTCCATGACAATCCTGCTGTTTTCGTCTTCCTCTTGGACCCAAGTCGCACTGTCCTCATCCACATGACTGTCATCCTTCTCCAGATCTCCATTCGACTCGCTCGTCTCGACCGACTCATTTTGTGCGACTTGTTCGCTTTCATCGACTTCTTCGACCCTTGGAGACTCTAGTTCAGTAAAGCGGAATGCAGCGGAGAGCGGTCGAGGCAGAGTTTCAAACACGACTGGAGCGGGTGGTCTCCCATACTTCGCGACACTCGCAATCCGGCTCTTTCGCTTCATATAGAACAGTTTCCTCTTCAAGAAAGTTAACCGAGCTTGGTCGGACTTGAAATATGCTTTCAGGAAGTTCTCGCTTGTGAGCTCGGTCCCATCCTCCTCATAAAGCTCCTGCGCCAGCATTTCACGAATCGACTTGTCTTTAGCAGCTTCTTCAACTTCTTGGTTCAAGAAGTCTTGGCGACATTTGTTTCCCGAAGCTTTCCACCAAGGCACGAATTTCCCAGCTAGAGCGAGCAAGTCAAAGTCGTCTAGACTCGCGCCTGACAGGTCTGGAAGCTCGATCTCATGCGTCATCGCAGCAACCTGGATATCAGGGTCCAGCAGTGCGAGTGCAACTTCCTTCTCTCTATTCGCTAGGCTCGTGTTCTCCCACGACAGGACATCATCGTCTTCATCAGACGATTTACGCTCGACGTTTTCGAAAATGAACACGCGCTGGACACGACGAGTAAACTCCTCTTCATCCAGCTTTCTTTCGAGATCCTCGACCGTCTGGAGTCGTTGCTGCAGATACGCTCCGCGCGCTTCTATCCGTTCTTTGTACGACGCCGATCCTTCCGCCTTCCCGACAGGGTGACTTACTCTGCCATAAGAATACCACGATACGAAGTCTTGCCACTCCGTCGAACTTTGCACACCAATGCACCGAGGTGGAACTGCCTGAATGCCCTTGGACGCCAACTCTGCGTGGACCACTGGGTCGCCAGCAGCGAAAACGAGCTCTTCCAGAAGGAAGCGCTCTCGGATCCATTGGTGATGCTTGTGGGACGCAGCAAACCATCGAGTGAAGACATGAATAGAAAGCTGGACCTTCATGTCGGAACTCTCAAAGTCTTGCAGTGAAGGGACGTGGACCTCATCTCTCTCAGCATCTTTGATAACGCACCGTGATTTTGTAGCTGCCATCAACTCCGTATGGCGCTGTGATTCGTTCAACCCGCTCCACGCGAGAAAATCCAAGTCGAAGTCTGCTCTCTCTTTCTCCGCGGCTTCTTCGGATGCATTCTGCATTGACATCCCTTGTCGACGTCGACGACCATTCGCACGGAAATCCAGCATAAGAATGGACTCATCTTCCAAATCAGCTAGAGATACAACGGATACCTTCTCTTGGATACCAGAACCAACTCGAATGCCATCCTTGCCGGTCGCAAAGCCGCCGCTGGTGGTAGCTTGGTTCGAAACGGTGGGAAACCCAGGTGGATCGTCTTCGTCGACTAAACCTCCAGTCGTTATGACTTTGCAGTGGGTTTGCTTCTTGCTTGCATCGGATGGATTGAAGCGACTTCGATATACGCGCGGCTTTGCTTTGCTAAAGCTACTTGGAACTGAATTCATACCCGGTACAAACCCACACGTGCCATCGCTCTTTCTCTCAGAACACTCGCTCTGCACTCTGGGAACGAATGTCTGCTCGGGTTTCAAATCAGGAGTGTGGAGGATCGGAGGCTTTGGCAACATTGGATCGTACCCCGCATTTTCTGCACGGTGACCGCCATAGTTTGGACTGGGCTGCCTCGACTGTGGCTCGACTCGGCCAGGATCTTGCACCGGAGTGCGAACGTGTTCAACAAGGGCTGCTCTGCTGGCAGATGGCGCTTTCGATGGAGAACGCGAACCTACACCCTTGCTTAGTCTCACTTCATCAACTCCGGGTAACACGATACTAATACGAACTGCTGCTGCCATAGGGTCCAGCTGTGGATCTGCCGGAGAGGCTGGGATGCCGAGTGCCGCTTTCTCAAATGGTTCTCCATATCTCCGACCACCACCAGCACTGGGAGGTTGGATCAGACTTTCTTGCTCACGCTTCGCTGAGAACTCCCTACCTTTGCGTCGCCGTTCTCTCACTGCATCTTTGTCCCCTTGCGCTAAGTTGTCTAGCATTTCCACACACTTCCCCACGTACGCAAACAGTCGGACAGACCTACAATGCGAAGCTTGCGTGAGGACCAGTAAAGGAGAGGACATGCATTCTACGGATAGCGTGCAGCGTTACCCTGTCGCGTCTGCCAAAAAGCACCCTCGGATAGCGTCGTGCACTTTGAGCCTTCGGTGGGGGAAGAACAACTCGAGACTGAAACACCAGATGAGGACAATGCCATCTCGATCGCCAGTCACTACCCACGAAAAGTCATCGTCGCCAGGCAAGTGCTGTGCACGAATAACCGCGCTCCCTGCATTCGCCCCACAAACGATGTGGTCCACCGACGTAAGATGCAAGTCAATGGAGTGGAGCGGACGTTTTACAACTGCAATTCGGTTTGAATTGTGCTGCTGCTGCTGCTGCTGCTGGAGTTGGTGCGAGCCTGTTGACGGAAGTCTCCAGCACTCGACACCTCCACCTTCAAATCCGCAGAACAGAAAGTCGGGGAGCGTCAGCGTCACTGAGGAAACGCCGGACGAATACGTACGAAAGCAGACTTCCAGCTCCCAGTCAAAGGAAACCGTTTCTGACGAATCGAGTTGCTGGATGACCCGCCAAAGTTTCACCTCGCCACTGCTATCAATCGACGCCAGAGATACGGAGTATGGTCGAGCATTCGGCGATGCTCCGAGATCGCAAAGAGCAGATATCCTACGTGGCAGTGACGGTGAGTAATCAACACACCCAGCAGTTACGCTTCCACGGAAACCTACCGCTCTTTGTGCGCCTCTCGCTTACCGCGTATGTGAGTTGTCGAAAAGGCGATGCTGACAATGGAAATGGTGCCAGAGGTGTCCCCAATAGCAATCAATGCTGCATTATTCACTCGCAGCGGCACCATTGCCGACGCTTTCGATCCGTTCGTACCGGGTTTCACGATCGTTTGCACTCGCTCGTCAGACTCGACATATGCTTCGGTAGTTCCATTAGACCACAAAACAATGATCCTTTCTTGCACCGAAGCAACATCCACAAGTCTCACACCGCTCTTCTTTGACGGGTCGCTCTGCTCGCGTGCTGCGGGAAAGACCGTAGGAACTCGCAGTTTCACGTAGTGAGAGTCCTTGACGTCGCCATCCAGTAGCAAGATGCGTGGAATCGGCTTCGGCTGAAAAATTGAGATCTTGGGGACTGGTCGATCATACAACTTCTTCATCATGTCTCCTTCTGTGGTCGTAACGACGAGGCGACCTTCGGAGCTCGGGAGAAACACTTCGACGATCGAAAAACCACTCGAGCAGACGAGAAAAACCAAATTCCGACTCCCTCTTCGCAACTCGCTGTGCAGCGCGACATAACGCTCAGCTGCAGGGTTCATCGGAAGACTCAGTTCAGGGAACTTGGGTGGTTGATGGCCGCGCCGAGTCGAAACATCGGTCATGAGAAATCGTCCGCAGTCGTCCAGGATAAACAAACGCGGAGCCACCACCCCTCTTGCCGTCTCTGGACTCTCCGCTCTTTGTCCTTCAGCGATTTGATCCGCGCAGCAAAATGCAACGCTGCCACTGCTCGCTTCTCGCTCCGACATTTGTTTCAGCGACAACTCGCTCCCTTTCTTCTGAACAAGGCGGAATGTATAGATAACGCTGGAGGAAGTGCATGGATCAGCGCTCCTTTTCAGCTTTTCGCAGCCGTTGCGATATGTCAGCAAGAGATTGCCTTACCTCCTCTTGTCTTTGAATGCAACGTATAGGGAATCGTCGGCGGCGCCGTATTCTATCCGCTCAATCGCGCGTGATTGGTCTCGGAAGCAGCTGGACAGGCGTGCACACGTCGCGGCGTCTATGATGTGGATTCTGGAGGATGTGCAGGCAAATATCTTTTGTCCATTCGCGTTGGTGCAGAGCTGTCGATACATTGGCTTCCGAGTCTACTAGAAAGAGAGGCAGCACAAATCAGCGCAGCTGGGTCACTTATAGACAGCATCTTGCTTGTGTATGCGTACCGCTGTCGCAGCTGTGTGCACGCGGAGGATTCCTTTGAGACCGCCTGCGACTGCTGCGGTCGACGTTGTCGCTCGCAGTGCCCATGCTTTCAGCCCTCCGTCGGAGTCCGCAGTGAGCAACTCCCGACGAAATGGATTCGCTATTGCTGTGTAGAATGTGCCGTCCGAGACGATATGCGATGTTGCCGACGTCTTCAAATCTGTACTATGAAAGAAAGAGCGCCAGGTAAGTAAACAGAGCATCCGATCTCGTCAATGCATTCGTGAGACCGCCTCCATCCTCTTCGAATAGGAAGTCTCACCTCACAATACGATGGTGAACCTTCCCATTGAGTTCCGTCGCGACGACGGAGTAGACGTCCAGCTGCAGAAATGGTCGTCAGCGTACATGTCAAGACTGCGTCCATCCACTCGTCCACATCACACACAAATGCTACGAACCCATGCGAGGTAGAGCACAAAGTGGAACTGCACGTTCGGCTCTGCCTGGAGGGTAGCGAGCAGCTCCCCGCCTGTTTCCAGCAATCTCCCATACAAACACAGCATCGGACCGCTCGCGACGAGGAGTTGCTGCGCTGTTGGGTTGTACACCGAGGAAACCGCATTCCGCAACGAGATCCTCTCTCCACGCAGCGCGAGCGTGATGGCCGGAATGCCGTCGCTCTCAGTGGCTGCATCCTTCTCCATACTCCATGCGCTCTTCGAAATGGACGGGAGCGAATGGGAGCTCCAATGAGAAAGGAAAGCGTTTCAGCATGGCGCGACGCTTGGTGTGGTCTGTGATCGAGCGAAACCTTCCCCTTCATCAATACAGCTTGCCTTACGATGCAGTGGATTGCCACCACAAACAGCCACCTCACATGCATAGAAAACAACTGCACACGCACATACCCACTATGGCGTCTACACACAGACAGAGAGATCCCAACCATTCTCGCACGTCATCACGCAAGAATGCTCGCTCCACCATTCCGCATTTTCCGCGCAACTTCAATGCGGAACACACATATACCACCGTATCACTCCGTACAAGTACGAGCGACCTTTTCTCTTCCGAATAAGCACTTTGCAGACCATCACTCTGCTCCGTTCCCAGTCTGTCCGTTCGCTTCCAGTGATCACGCGAGTGTGTGTGTGGAGAAAGTGGGTGGACTTATTCGCATTTGCCATTTTCCCAGCACTTCCAGCACGAGCAGAGCGTGCGCGCACTGGTTGCAGAGAAGCGAGGAAACGAAAGCAGGAAACGAAACAGACGCACAATGGGACGTACGGGTCAGAAAGTGAAGTCCACTGGTCTTGGCGGCTCGCTGCTGAAAACGCAGAAGAAGACGTCGGCGACCGCCACGACCGACATCCAGTCCAGGTAAAGCAACCGCATTATGTACTGGCGCAGATGTTGTCTGCGTGCATGGCAACCGCCGTGCTATCGTGTTTGCGTGCGCTGTGTTGTATTCGATCGAGCTCACCGCTTTGGACGTGACCGTTTTTGCGTGGCAGTGCTGGTAAACACGTTTCCGCGCGCGATGGTGGTGATGCCTCGGTTGCATTGGCGTCGTACTTGGAAGGTTCTTCGCTTGTGAGTTTATTTCCTATACCCAAGGCAGTGCGACGATGCCTGAGATGGAGTGTGCCCAATTGACGAAAGGATGTCGTAACGCGTAGGACGATTTCCTTGCCAGTGCTGTTCTCGCCAACCGTGAGTTCACTGCCGTGAAGGAAAGCATTTTGATCATGGAAGAAGACCCTGGTGCCATCGTCATCGAGTACGTCGGGTGACACGGCTTCTCCTCGCATTGGTCGATGCGGTTTCCCTCGTTGCTAACATCGATGTGTTATTTGGGATCGCAGGAGAGAAAAGCTTATGGTTCCGGAGATGAGTTTTACGGAAATGAAGGTGCCAAGACGTCCACACTGGGATGCCACGACCACACCGGAAGAGCTGAACCGCAGGGAGAAAGAGAGCTTCATGAACTGGCGACGAGATATTGCAATGTACGTGTCTTTTTTTCTTATTGTAGGAAACGAAGCGATAGTAGTCCAGCGTGGTGTCTGACTCGAGTCTGGAATGCTTGCAGGCTTGAGCAATCTTCCGAAGATTTGGAAGTGACCCCTTTCGAAAAGAACCTGGAAGTGTGGCGCCAATTGTGGCATGTGCGCGAGCGCAGTGATATCATGGTGCAGATTGTCGATGCTCGCAACCCGCTCTTCTACAGATCCAAAGACTTGGATGCATACGCAAAGGAAGGAGATGTTCCGCGTCGAACGCTTTTGGTGATCAACAAGTCCGATTTCCTCGACGAGCGTCAACGGTGAGGAAGCGAGCTGCGTTTTATCTGATCTCTATCCATGTAGTCAGAGCACTCATTTACATATTGCGTGCAGAACTGTGTGGGGTGATCATTTTACGAGCGAAAAGGTCGAGTTTGTGTTTTTCTCGGCAAAGATTGCCCAGGAGGAGATCGATGAGCTTGCGAAGCAGCAGCGAATTCAAGAGCGCAACGAAGAAGCCGAGTCGTCCTCAGCGACGGGAGAAGACGAGGACGAAACCGAAGAAGCGGAACAGGTCGAAGCAGTTGCCGCTCCAGCACTTGAAGTCGAGGAAGTCGCTACTAGTCCCAGCTCTCCGGAACCGGCGACGGATGAATACAAGAGCCCATACCCACTGCTCTCGCGTATCGAATTGCTGGAATACCTGGACAACATCGCGACGGAGGTGTTCGAAGAAGTCGGTTTGCGCGTGAAAGACAAGGGGCTTATCAAGTTCGGCATGGTCGGTTTCCCTAACGTCGGTAAATCGTCGGTGATCAACGCGCTGCTCGGTGCATCGACGTTCCTGCACAAGACCCAGCGTGTCGCCGTCGGCGCTACTCCCGGCAAGACGAAGCACTTCCAGACGCTGATTTTGTCGGACAAGATCATGCTTTGCGATTGTCCTGGGTTGGTGTTCCCAAGTTTCGTCAACTCGAAGGCAGAGATGTACTGCTGCGGTGTGCTCCCGATCTCCCAGCTTCGTGACCATGTCGGTCCATGCCAACTGATGTGCTTCCGCATCCCGAAGCGAGTGTTTGAGCGGACGTATGGGATGAAGATCCCAATTCTGAAGGCGGCAAAGGAGACGGACGTCGTTGACGTGTACGCCCTGCTTGAGGCGTTTGCTCGTTTCAGAGGATACAACACGGCCGGCAAGGGTGGTCCTGACACCTCGCGTGCTGCGCGTGACCTCTTGCGGGACTACGTGAACGGCAGATTGCGCTACTGCCACCCTCCTCCCAATGTCGAGGACCCGAACCTTTTCGACATCCACTACCTTTCGTTGCAGCGGTTCCCGGATGTGCCTGTGGAAGACGTTGCTGCTGCTGCGGAGGGTGACGAAGCGGTCGAGGAAGAGGAGCTCGATGAATCCCTGGACTTTGACCGCGCGGTTGCGGAAGACAAGCGGTTGGTGGTAAGCAAGCGACTGAAGAAGCACGGCAAGAAGGGTCGCAAGGCTCGTGACAAGAACCCGTACGAAGACTCGGACATGCCTGGTGGCGTTGCCGGCGTGCATATCAACCAAGGAGGCAAGAAGAAAGCGAACCCACGCGACAAACACCGCGCGTAACCCTGCCATTCTTTTGCGCGATAGCTACAGTAGATCTTTTGTCGTTTACCGATTCCACACCAAACACTCCAATCAATCAATTGACTCATTCATTTTCATTCATCAATCGCGTTTACAAAAAAATGGGAGGGGGGTTCATATACACATGGACAAAGGAAACAGAAAACTACGCTCCACTTGTGTGTTTTGCTTGCTTTCCTCTCTCGATACTTGCAAAGACGACTTCGTTCGCCGCCTCGGACTGCAATTTCGGGTGTGTTGTTGTTGTTTTTCTTCTGTTGGTTTGCACTCTAAATGTCTGCGTTTCTCAGCGAATTAAATGCCGCTGGAGGGGTGTTGTCAGCGTTTAATTTAATTGCCCTTTTGGTCTTCGTCCATCGTGTCTTCGTTGTACGTAAAGCCAGGGAACTGTGCTTTGCTACGCTGGGTTTCGCTCATCGTGGTGGTCACGACCGAGTCCACAGGCTTCTCGCCGGTGAACTCGATGTCGAAGTTGCTAGTATCAATCGACCCCAAGCGGTTTGGCGGCTTGAACTCGGGCACGACTTCGCGGCTCATCACGGCTTCCCAATCGATGCCCTTGAAGAAGGGGTGCGCCTTGATTTCTTCGGCATCCGTTGGACCACTGCCGAGACGGTCGCCGACCTTGCGCGTGAGCAAACCCGTGAGCAGATCCTTGGCTTCCGCGGACATGAACGATGGGAAGCGCAGAGGCGCGTTCAAGATCTTGTCGTACATGCGCTGCATGTTTTGGTCGTAGAATGGTGGGAGACCAGTGAGCATTTCGTAGATGAGCGTGCCGAGACTCCACCAATCGACGGCTTTACCGTGACCCTTGTTCTCCAAGATCTCAGGCGCCAAGTACTCGGGAGTGCCGCAGAAGGTCTTGGTACCGCCAACGGCACCAGCACCGGAAACGGCTTCCTTCGAGAGACCGAAATCGGTCAAGCGCAAGTGACCATCGAGGTCCAGCAAAATGTTTTCCGGCTTCAAATCTCTGTAAATGATATCGTGGGCGTGCAACTTCTGCAGCGCCAAGATGATCTCCGCCGCGAACAAACGCGCCTTCTGCTGCGAGAAGCGACGGTCCTTCTTCAACCAGAAAAACAACTCACCACCACCGCAGTAGTCCATGACCAAGTAGAGCTTGTCAGGGGTCTGGAACGCGTACGACAGACTCGTCAAGAACGGGTGCTTGATGCTTTGCAAGATGCTGCGTTCCGTCTTGGTGTGGAGTAGCTGTTTTGCACGACAAAAGCAACGACTCATCAGCCTCATTTGCACGGAAGCGAGATATGACGCAAGAAAAGGCAGAGATGCGCCATACCTGGTTGCGCTTGATCAGCGCGGCTTTGCGAAGCGTCTTCATGGCGTAGATCTTCTTCGTGTCTTTCTTGCGCACCATCATCACTTTGCCGAAACTGCCCTTGCCGAGCACCTTCAGCAAGTCAAAGTCTTCGATCGTGACCTTGGTCTGTGGACGATCGCCGCCGCCAAGTTCCTGGATCGACACTTGTTCCGCTGGACCCGAGTCATCTTCGCCATCAGCTACTCACATACACAAAAAGGAAGAAAGCACGCAGGACAAATAAAAGAAAAGTCAGCATCACACTCTCTCTCCGCACAAACCACAACTCTAGATCCAGATTAGCAACACACACTTACAATCGTTGTCATCGCCCTTGGAAGGTGGCGCTGGTGGCGCGCTTTGCGATGGTGCAGCAGGCGCACCGTACGGCGCGTTCGACGACGGCGCCGCAGGAGCGCTCTTGCCGGCATCGCGACCCGAGGCGTTCAGGTTGCCAAACTTGAAGCCGCGGTTGTCGCTCTTGACAGGGGGACGCGCGCTCTTGCCGCCAACTCCTTTCGATCCTTTGTTGCCCATGTTGGTGGTTGCTTTTGCGCTGGGTGACCTTGGTGGGGAGGGAGGGAGGGGGTTTCCTTCTTGCGTCTCGAAATCGAAATGGAAAGGTGCTGCGCAGTCTCTCTAATGTTCACAAAGAGAGGAAGAAGGAGCAGTAGGGGAGTGGGCGAGCACGTAAGAAAGAGAGGATGTGGTGATGCAGACTGTGGGTTTGTAATGGTGCGGGTTGTCTGTTGCTGGTCTGACTGACTGTCTATCTGTGGAGCTGCTTCTCCTCCCCGTCTTCGCTGCAACGTAATTCCAAGCTTGTGCTGAAAAGGGGTGTGCGTATGGGTTTTTGTATGGAGATAGGGGGTTTGGCGCTTTTCCGTCTTCCGTCCTCTGCACTTTTTCGACCGACGACAAGACAAGAGCGTCTGACCGTGTCGGTTTCTTTTTTGTTTCCGAGGGCTTCGTGCAACCTCCGCGACCGACCGCCGTTTGGTGCAGTGAGAAGAGGCTTCCGACCGTCCGCGGAGCGAGCGAGCAGACGTTTCCGCTCGACGTTGCGCGAAGGTCGCAACAACGCGAGCGTTGGATTCCTCGATCTATTCGGTTCCTGTCGTAGTCTTGTGGTCGTCTTGCACCATGCGGGCATAAAAAGGGGCGTTCATGATCGAGAGAGAGAGAGGATGTGTGACTCGTGTTTATTTGGGTTTAGCGGTCCCTCCCGACCGTGAACGCTCGTATCTGTCTAGCTGCATGGAACGAGTTGCATACTGGAGTGCATCTGGAGAGGCAAAGCAGGCATCACTGATCGAAAGCAACATGTCGACAAAGATGAGCGGTCTGCGCTTCGTCCGAGAGCAAATTGCGTCATAGCAACGAAAATAGAGCCGTTAGGTTCGAGCGCGCACTTAGCGACAGCTCTGCAGCGTGATTGGGCGAAAATGCGCTTTCTAAGATACAAGATCATCGAAGCGAGGAAAGAAAACAGGCGGACTGGATGGTTTCTCACGACACCCTCTCGAAGGCGATAACTGAACTATGCATCGACTTTGCAGGGATGCCTCGAATCTCAGCACCAGTTCGGCAAGGATCTGTGCGCTGGGCGATCGGTGGCGACGAGGAGCGCTGCCACGCATCCGTGCGAATCTGCACGCAACGTCGCGGCACGCTTTGTGCACCCCTCTCTGCACACAGGGTTAAAAAAACGCGAGTCGATTATTTCGATGGTGCAGTCCAACCGATGATTGCACAACGACCTTCAAGGAAAAAGTGTGAGCGGCGAGAAAGAAAATAAATAGTTGCGAGGACACCACGAATGGTTTTATTCGGCGAGACGCAATACGACGCAAGCGAGTGGGAAAGGAGTCGGCTTGGAGGTTCACTGCCAGTATGGGCTTTTGATCAACAACATTTGTGAGCCGCCTCGTCGGCAACAACGCATTGTCCTTGCCAGTCGAACGGATACACCAGGTTGCACACCTTGCTGCTGCAGTCTTGTCATCGTGTGCTCAGCAATGCAAGCGCTTCCTGTGCGCACTCGAAAGATGCAGGATCAAGATTCATGGGAGCATTCTGCGACCGTAGGCATCTTCAACTAGTTCTTCGTGCTGTCGTCGTGACTGATTACAGTGGACTTGCTCGTTTCTGTAAAGCGTTCCACACCGAGTGTGTGTGCAAAGCGTGAGTGCTGCGTGCTGCGAGACCGCGAGGGGCAGCTGCTGCATCACTGGAGGAGACAAACATGCAGGAAGGGGGTGGTCCTGCGAAGAGCCAAGGGTGCCGAGCTCATCATCCATTGGTGGTGGGAAGATCGATCGAAGGATGGTCTCGATCCGCTAAGTGTGGTGATCATGGAGACTCCCTGCTTTGCGTTTTCCGACGCGTTCCTGCATTGTGCTGGTGCAGTGGCGAAACTCAGAATGGCTGCTCCCATCAAAGATCAGGCGAAAGCGCTCGCTGCGCAGCGATTGGCTCGCTCGACTCCAAGCAGCCTGCAAACAGCGCTGCGTCATCGGGGGACGTGTCGCAACCGATGGCGATCCACCAATGAGGAGCCTCCACCTCGACGCAGACACGCGCTCCCATCTGTCAATCAAAAGAAATCTGGGGTCGCCGTCACCACCAGATCTTCCATCCACCCATGCGTGGCGCTCTTCCTGAGTTTTGTTTTAAATGTACACAGTAGATGCGTCCCGCGCGCACATTCTCTTACCTTCCATCTTCCTCCGATTGACGATAGATTCGTGCATTGGACCGTTCTGTCGACTGGAAACGGCGACGTTGGAATACGCGTGGGATCCACTCGGCTCCCTTGCGCAGCTGACTCGTACGAAAAGTGGAAGACTCATGTCTGGGAGGAAAAATCGAACACACGTGCGCGAATGGATGAATCACGACGCAATACGTGGAGATCGGTCGAAAGTATATGGAAGCGTCCATCCTCCCGCTTCAACCATCCATTTTCCGCGAGGTTCCGCCCCAGACTTCCATCTTCTCGATCTTCTTGTGCGCGATGTGCGTTGGCATTCTCTGGCTGCCACGTCCTCGCTGTCACCGCGTACTTAGTGGGAGCGACACGCTACCTTGCCTCTCCACTAAAGCTCGTTTTTCTGCTTTTCTTGCCGATACTTCACTTAGTTGAGACATTGCAGTCGGGTTTCGCTTGCTTGATTTCTAGGGTTGACGCTCAGATGGTGGCTGCGTCGGTGACTATCGGTGGCAGCAGCAGCAGTTGACGGCTGGTTGAATTTTCGATTGCTTACTCTGCTTGGACGTTAGGGCTTTTCTGGGTTTGTTTCGACTCGCGTCTCGACACCAGCCCACGAAGACCGCGCTCTGCTGCTGCTGCTGCTGCTGCTGCTGGCCACCCCCAAACGCATCCCCACTCAAAACCCAACGATACAACAGAGAGAGAAAAGCGAGAGAGAGAGAGAGAGAGTTAGAAGGAAGACAAGCAAACAAGCGTTCTTCTCCTCCTGCTACATTCGAACAGGCAGCCACACACTCGTATCACGCACGCACGGATTACAAACTCGAACCCAGAAGAAGACCATGAAGGACGTCGCGATGCAGCAGCCGCCCCAGGCTGTGATGACGGCGACGACGCACCTCGGTGGTGGCGTGACGACTGCTACGTCGGCGGTTGGGTCTTCTTCTTCTACGTCTTCGTCTTCGTCGTCGGCGCTTCCAGGAAGCTCTTCGGCGAGTGGGAACACTCTTCAACAGTCGGTGCATGACATGGGGACACCCGCCGACGTCGCCGCGGAAATGGAGCTGCTCCACGCGACGAACCGCGATATGTTTTCGTGGCTGCTGTTCAACTCGGAGAACATGAGCGCGCCTGGGAGCGTGCTGGACGATCCGTTCCGCATGCTTGGGGGTGCCGATGATGGCGCGAGCAGCTTGCCGATGTCGTTGCTGTCGCACTCGTCGCCGTTGATCCAGTCGAGTGCGGGACCAGCGTCGTCAGATCCACTCCACAACCACCACCACCATCCTGCGACCACGAGCGTGGCTACTGGTCATGGACTCGCGACGGCGACGGCGACTGCGGGATCCCTGCAGGTCTCAGTTCAAATGGGTGCAAGCAATGGCTCCACGGACAAGTCAGCGGTGGCTGCGATTGCGGCGGCAGCAGCGGCAAAGCGACGTGGCAAGAAGCGTGCAGCGAATGAGTCGCCTGTGGCTTCTGCAGCATCCGCCAGTCCTGCCGTACCGACTCCAGCACCAAAGAAGCAACTGAGCGGCAAGGAGAACTTGAATGGGACACCAATGTCGGCCACCCAAGAAGGCTTGCTGCGCCACCTCGAATCCGCGAACAACGCGCTCACACAGAAGCGCCAAGCGTCCGGAGGAGCGAATGCTTCGCCGTTGACGCCAACTGGATCGGCGACACCAAAGATGGAGCGAGCATCCAGCAGTGGCAGCGATGATGCGTTGACGTCGCTCCAGCGCAAGCAGAAATTGGAACGCAACCGTGAGTCCGCGCGAGAGTGTCGTCGCCGCAAGCGCGAACACATTCTTGGCGTCGAGGAACGCTGCCGTCAATTGGAGCGTGAAAACATGGAGCTTCGTGGTCAACTGAAAGCCGGAAAAGAAGCGATGAAGCAAGAAGAGAAAGAGAAAAACCGTGTGTGTGAGGAACTAGAGCAGATGATCCAGCGAGGCGCGTCGGAGAAAGAGCTCGCGGAGAAAATCGACAACTTCAAAGAGCAGTACTCGGACTACGGTCATGGCCGTCGCTCGGCATTGGGGTACCATCTGCATCAAATCGAACGTCTGCTCTTGCCGACGCAGGTCACAAAGATGTGCATTTGGGCACTTCGCCAAGACGATAGTTTCTGGCAGGATGAAGAAGACGAGACCAGTTTGCCTGTGATCCTCGCCAAGGAACTGGGACTCACCGAAGAGCAGAAGAAGAAGATCCAGCAGCAGAGGTGCGTGCTTCCCGAGTGTGTTGATGCGATCGCTCCCATGCGTTTGTGCTGATCGCCTTATTTTTTGTATTTTGCAGAGGCTCGATCACTCTTATTTGCGAAAACCTGAAGAATGCGCTCTCGCTTCTCAACGAACTGAAAACGGAAGTGATCCAGAAGAACACAACGTTAGACATGGAAATGGACAAGCTCCAGAACATTCTGACACCAACACAGCGCGCTAAGGTACATGCGCAACCACGCGTTCATCTTGTGCGACAGTTGGAGGATGTTTGGATGACCAGAAACTTACAAGCTGTCCCTTTGTGCTGTGCAGTTTATCGTGTGGGTGACGAACAACCAAGCGTGCATGCACCTCTTGAACAAATTGTGGCGGAGCGTTTTATAAACTGCGTGGCTCTCCCCTCTCTCCTATGGATACGTGTGTATTTTCATCTTCAAACATGCCGTCGAATACTTGGGAACAGAAAGTTTTGTGGTGCGCAGGGTTCAAACGAAAGCAGGACTGGATGAATGGAGTTATCCACTGTCATCATCGTCATCATCTCGAAACGCTTTTTGTTTATTTTTTAATGTATAGAAAACAATAGTGTGATTCTGTACTTCTTCTTGTGCTTCTTGCGATGTTCTTTTCTCTGTCAAGTGTGCTTCGTATTGATTGTCTGTTTCTTTCTTTCTACCTCTCAGCGTCTTTTCTTCTCCTGCGGCAACAAAAAGGAATGAGCTCTGCTTGGAAGTTGTCGGTTTGCCCATTTGCGTGTGTTTCTGGTGTCTTGTGCTTTTCTGTTCGCTCGTGCAGCTTGTCGGGTTCGCTTCCTTTCCATTGCCAGTCTCGTTTCGTGCATCGTCGCCACCGACTTGGCGCGAGCTTATTTCTGGTCCAAGAGACTGCGACGCATTTTCTTCATGTGGTTGTTCCACTGCTCGCTGTTTGGGTTCGTCAAGCGGTACTGCAGTTCTTCCTCCGAGATAGCTTCCGCCATGTTCACGAGCGAACCAAGCACCGTGCGGATGTAGTTTGCCACATCCTTGTCGGGACGCGCGCACTTGTAGTTCCAGAACCCTTTGTCGGCATTGAAACCAAACTCCAGGATCGCGGAGCGACTTGGCGTGCGCGAAAGCAGCTTTTGCACGACGGGTACGTCTCGCGGGTCCAGCACGACAATCGAGTCGAGCTCGATGTGGGTGTTCCGTGGTCCCCCGCAGGTCAACGCGACCGTGTTGCTTTCCGTGAGTTGCGCGAGGAAATCCACGGTGATGAGGTCGGACCACTTCCACTTCAGGTACTCTTTGTGCGTGTTGGGCACGTACGGGGTGTTTGGGCAAAACACGATGCCGTCCGTGTAGTGCGTTCGCTTGTCGTCGCTGTAGATCCGTCCCAGACTCTGGTCGCGTTTCTGAACACGCTGGATTTGACGAAACACCTCGGTGATGTGGCGCACCGGCACCCATTTCTTGCGCAGGATCGGTAGGATCGCATGGCGATTGATGTCGAGATCGCGGATACCAGCAGCGTACGGACCCCTGAGGTTACAAACAGACACGCGCAACAATCAAACGCATTAGCCACATCGTGTGTTTGCAGCGGTCCGAGGAATAGCAAAGCACGTACTCGTCCGACAGGAAGTCGTTGAGAATGCGCAAGCGCTCCGTGAACGGTTTGTCGACATGGGAGTCGCTCGACGATGGTCCCGTGGCGATGATGTCGAACGCCATGAACACATACCGCTTTTCCTTTTGGTGGAACTAGCGACAAAGAAAGACACACACACAAATAGCACAATGTTGTTGGCACGCGAACCAGCTGCAGTGTTGGAGTAATGATGCATGCACACGAACCACAAACTCGCCGTCCAAGACGGTTCCTTCCGGGAGAACCATGTTCAGCAAATCCAGTCCCGACGTCGTAAACGGAGCGTTCGACCGATCCACCAAGACCGTCGTCTCGCCTGCCACGACGAGGAAATACCGCACGCCGTCCGTTTTCTCCGAGACAAAGTATTCGCGGGTCTTGACCAACGGGATGTGCCAACGAGCAAACCCGACAGGCATCGTCCCGCTGAACTTGCCACGAACGCCGAGACGCAACTGGTACGCGTTCTGCACTTCGGTCGCTCCCGAGAACCCCCAGTTGGTCTTGAACGCCTGACCCGCCTGCGGCATGAAATACTTGACCATTTTCCATAGATACGACGCCGTCACCGTCGCGCTTTTCCAACTTTGCCCATTCTCGTCCGGCTGCTTGAGCCAGTCGTGGACAACGGTCTGGTTGAGCTCGACTTCGACTTCATACGACTTCTTGTTGGTGTTTTCTTCGAGCACTTTCGTCAAGTCGACTCGTAGGTCTTTCCCCACCGCCGACGTGCGATCCTTGTGGCGAATGCTTTCCGCCGCAGGCATTTCCGACAAGCTTCCTTGCAAGTCCCGCAACGGGAACTCACATGAAATCGATACACGACAGTCCCATTGGCAATGCGGAAGGAAAATGTCAATCGAGCCGAGACGCTCCTTCGCTTGCACTTGCGGCGCACGGCGCAGATTCGTCTTCAGATCGATTGCTTCGATGATACGCTTCGACTGCGGCATGTTGTGCACGACCTGCTTCTCGAAGTGCTCACTGAACCCATCGCCTTTGAGCAAATACTCGAGACCTTTCGTGAACGCCGGGTACTCGGATTCAATCACCCCCGGGACAAACTTGGCACCCACACCTTTCATCTGATCGTCGGACAGCACGACGGCTGCATCTACGCCTTCCTGGAAAGGTCGGCAGCGCGCATCCTGCAGACACGACGTGATCTTCCCGAACCGCAACTCGACTTCAATCTCCGCACCCAAGCCTTTCTCATCGATGGTCACGCGCATATCCTGGAGAAACTGCGCGATCGCGGTATCAGGAGCCATGGAGTTCGCGTCCACGGAGATCGCTTGCCCCCTGCCGGCAGTGAGCTTCGCCACTTGCGCTTCCGCTTGTTTCGCCGACAGCGTGGATTCGTTGGTCCTGGAGAGCGACGAAAGCATGGAGCTCAGAATACCGCCGCCATTGGACATGCTGGAGTGCGAGCGCTTCGACATGGCGTCTGACTGGCAGGCGGGTGATCTATTTAGAATCGATAGGTAGTGGGTGCGTGCTGCTGCTAGGTGGGAGCACCGATGTGGACGGATGTATCCACAGAGAGAGAGAGAGAGAGAGGCAAACTGCGGTTGAAGATGGCGCTTTCGACTCGCACACCAACAGCTCCGCTCGCTCGATTATTACGACGAGCAAAAGAGAGAGAGAGAGAGAAACGAAAGGATGGAGCATCTACCGGGAACGACAGAATAGTGTATCGACCTTTGCTCCAAAAATGGAAACCTAGAACATAGAATCCATGGAAGGAGGATGCGACAAGACAGGATATGCGATTGCAGAGACCACATGCTCCACAGACATGGCAGTTTTTCTGTTAATGCAAACATGTCTCGTTCAGCAATTTGTGTGTGTGGAGATGCTTGCGGATGGCTTCACTCTGCTGTGAGATCTGCGAACGGTTCGGATGCATTTCCATCGCTTCTGCAGTAGCGCTATGTGCTACCGCATCAGTGCTCGCACCATCTGAGCAGTTGTATCTTCATGTTTTGCTCATGCTTTGCTCATGTGGAGCTTGTGGGTGGAGTTTCGACAGTCAAGCGTCAAAGATTCGATTGCCAGATTCAGATTCCAACACGCATTGGCTGCTCACTTCACGCTGTACAGTACGAACGTATCTTCGTGACTGGACCGCAGATGGGTACGGTGTCGGCGAATGGCTCAACAACGGTGTTTCTCGATCAGATGGCGAACATGCAGGTATCGACCGCAGTTTACATCCAAGGCGTATCGCATGGAACACCAGTTTGGCACGGGGAGATCAGTCTGGAGCGGGAGAAAAACGTAGCCATCCAAAGCACTTTGTACGTGCTCACCCAAAAGATCGTTCATGAATCCATATCGCGTCTTCGCTGGGGTTGTCGATGGACACAGTCATGCAGCATGCGCTTACCCTTTCGCGACAGCGAACGTCCTCGAGACACCTTTGAAGAAGGAGAAGGAAGGTGTCGTTTGCGGCAATGCGAACCGACAGCGTCGCTGCGTTTGTGTGATCCCGAGGCGCGCGCGTGAACTATCCACACTGCAACAACTGGCGCTTCTGCATACCCGGTCGCAAATTGGATCACATCCCTACCTGTGTATTCGCGATCCTTGTTCGCTTGAGCACCAAAATGCCAAGTTCAACCACAGATTTAAACGTGGGTCATGACAATCGAACAAAAGACAGCCCACAATAGAACGACAGTGTTGAAGACGTCGCATCTCTCGCCAACAGATCCGGAACGTGTGCTCTCTATCACTCCGTCGTTGCGCTGCGATCTTTCTCGTCGAGGAGTGCAGATTGAGCCCAACTCCTCCATGCGATCAAGGAGTCACGGAAGCAAGTGCGCGATGCGCTTGCTGCTGCCTCCAGCTTCCACGCTCGGCTCTCTAGTCGTCCCACGGCACCGTCATGTCCGCTCTCGATCTATCTTTCCACCTGCGCAGCTTTTCACACACACTGTGTGCCACGCGTCCACATCTCCTCTGCTCATGAGCAGCGACGACGACGACGATGAGGTCGTGGTGACAGAGCGCCGTCGCTGTCCATGACGCAGAGCGCAAGATATCTTTTCTGAAACACAGGATTGCTGCGCATGGTCTACGCACTCGGTCGCACTGCGTTGCTGCGTCCGTATGTTCGTTCATCCGTCCATATCGAGTCGCACTCGCACAGGAACGCATAGAGAGACTCGCAGCATCTAACGACGACTCTCTCTATACCCCCACTTCAACACCTCCCATAGTGACTTTAGGAGTGGACGGATCCGCTCGTGCGTCCACCGTGAGAGTGGACGAGCGTACGTACGCAGTTGCCAACCCTATTCCGCGCGCGAGAGCGAAGACAAGAAGATTCGTGACCCCACAAAACTCGACCTTTTTCCAAAGTTTGTTTCCCGCAGTCACAATCGCGCAACATGGTCAAACCCCTTACCCACCTAAAACCTGTGGAACGTGATGCTTGCAGAATGCATCGACAGGTGATTGGCTGCGTCGCAAATAAGATGCATGCTTTTGTAGAGGTCTGCGTTTGTTTGCTGAAGTCAAAGCTGCATTGTCCCATGTGCGCAACGACAACGACAATTCTTCTTCTGCATCGTGTCGAAGATGGGACAGTCGGGAGTTCCCACGACTTACGGTAATTTTTCTAATCTTCTGTATCTTTTGGTTCGAGCGGACAGTTGGCGGACGGTGGCGGACGCGTCCGCTGTTCATCCGCTCCGCGCTTAGGTTGCAACCCAACAGGTCAGCCCGCCCCCTCCACGATCTTCCGACATCTCGACAAAAGAGCTCATTTTCCAATTTGGACGCCGACAAGCAGAAGATCTTCGGCTTCCGGTTCGCTTCGTTACGCTCCCCCTCTCCGTGCCTCGTCCGACTCACCATCATGGCGGACAAGTTTGCCCCATTCCGCACCAAGATGCAAGCGGCTGGTCTCAGCGACGCCGCCGTCAAAGCCTTCGAGTACTCGTACGAAGCGCTCGTGAGCGGAGAAAGCGGCATGATCACCGAAGAGTCGATCACCCCTTCCGACGACATCGCGTACTTGGAAGGCAAGGCTGGCAGCATCCGCGAGTCCATCAAGGCTGACCCATCGCTCTTGAAGGAAACCGTTGTGTTGAAGCTCAACGGCGGTCTCGGAACCAGCATGGGACTCGACAAGGCCAAGTCGTTGCTCAACGTCAAGGGCGACGACACTTTCCTCGACGTCATGGCCAAGCAAGTCACGGAGCTTCGCGCTACCTACCAATCAAATGTGCGCTTCGTGCTCATGAACAGTTTCAGCACCAGCGCCGACACGTTGGACTACCTCGCCAAGTACCCCGAGTTGGTGGAAGACCCCGAGTTGGAGTTGCTCCAGAACAAGGTGCCAAAGGTCGATGCCGCCACGTTGGAGCCAGCTACTTTCGGCACCAACCCGTCGAAGGAATGGTGTCCTCCAGGCCACGGTGACTTGTACCCATCGTTGGCCGGTTCGGGCAAGTTGGACAAGCTGCTCGCCCAAGGCGTCAAGTACATGTTCGTGTCCAACTCGGACAACCTCGGCGCGTCGTTGGACTTGGACTTGCTGACCTACTTTGCTCAGTCGGGCAAGCCGTTCTTGATGGAATGCTGCGAGCGCACTGAGAACGACAAGAAGGGCGGCCACTTGGCGACCCGCAAGTCGGACCAACGCTTGATCTTGCGTGAATCCGCGCAGTGCGAAGCCGACGACGAAGTGCACTTTCAAAACATCGACAAGCACCGCTACTTCAACACCAACAACCTGTGGATCCGTTTGGACAAGCTCGCGGAAGAGCTGAAAAAGCAAGGTGGTGTGATCCGTCTGCCGATGATCAAGAACTCGAAGACTGTTGATCCAAAGGACGCGAGCTCGACTCCAGTGTTCCAACTGGAGACTGCGATGGGTGCCGCCATCGAATGCTTCGACGGTGCTGGTGCGGTGTGCGTGCCACGCACCCGCTTCGCTCCAGTGAAGAAGTGCGACGATTTGCTGCTTCTCCGTTCGGACGCGTACATCATCACGGAAGACCAGCGGCCAGTGCTTGCGCCAGAACGCAACAACGTAGCGCCAATCGTGGCGTTGGACAGCAAGCAGTTCAAGCTTGTGCAGCAATTGGAAGCTGCGCTTCGCGGCAACGTGCCGTCGTTGATCAAGTGCGACCGCTTGAAGATCACGGGCAACGTCGGCTTCGCGCCTGGTGTCGTCTTTGAAGGCACTGTGAACGTTGTGAACAAGAGCTCGGAGCAAAAGACCATCCTCAGCGGTGTGTACAAGGACACCACGATCGATTTGACCGAACAGAAGGGTCTCGGTCCGCTCAAAGCCACGACCGTGAAGACCTCGCCCATCAAGGACCAAAAGCCAGGTACCTCGGGTCTCCGCAAGAAGACCAAGACCTTTATGGACGGCCAATACTTGCACAACTTTGTGCAATCCGTGTTTGACGCGCTCCCAACCAAGGACGTCCATGGCGGCACCCTCGTTGTCTCGGGCGACGGTCGCTACTTCAACAAGGACGCGATCCAGATCATCGCCAAGATCGCGGTCGCCGCCGGTGTGGACCGTTTGTGGATCGGGCAAAACGGTTTGTTGAGCACCCCCGCGACGTCGGCTGTGATCCGCGAGCGTGAAGGTGGCAGCGTCGCCTTCGGTGCGTTCATCTTGAGCGCGTCGCACAACCCAGGCGGTCCAGACGAGGACTTTGGTATCAAGTACAACTGCGAAAACGGCGGTCCCGCCCCAGAAAAGGTCACGAACGAGATCTTCAACATCACGAAGACCATCTCGACCATCACGATCGCGCAAGACTTCCCAACGATTGACACGAGCAAGATCGGCAAGACGTCGGTGTCCTCGGACGATGGCAGCCGCACCGTTGTCGTCGAAGTGTTCGACTCTGCGGAAGACCACGTGGGTTTGTTGAAGAAGATCTTTGACTTCAACGCGATCAAGAAGCTGATCGCGCGCGAGGACTTTTCGTTTGTGTTCGACTCGATGTGGGGCGTGCAAGGTCCATACGCTCGCCGTGTGTTTGTCGACGAGTTGGGAGCCCCCGAGTCCAGCTTGATCAACAATACGCCAAAGGAAGACTTCAACTGCAGCCACGCCGACCCGAACTTGACCTACGCCAAGGAGTTGATCAAGATCTTGGGGGTGGACAACAAGGGTCTCCCAGTGTACGGCCAGACCAGCGAGCCACCAGCGTTTGGTGCTGCCTGGGACGGCGATGCCGACCGCAACATGATCCTCGGCAAGCGCTTCTTCGTGACCCCTTCGGACTCGCTGGCGATCATCGCTGCGAATGCCCACGTGATCCCTTTCTTCCAGAAGAAGGGTCTCCGTGGTGTGGCTCGTTCGATGCCGACCAGTGGTGCCGTCGACCTTGTCGCCAAGAAGCTCGGGATCGCGTTTTTCGAAGTGCCGACTGGGTGGAAGTTTTTCGGGAACTTGATGGACTCGAAGGAGATTTACGGCAAGGAAGACTACACGCCGTTCATCTGTGGTGAAGAAAGCTTCGGCACCGGTTCGAACCACGTGCGCGAGAAGGACGGGATGTGGGCTGTGCTCGCGTGGTTGTCGATCTTGGCCGCCAAGCAAGTGGACGGCGCTCCTCTCGTGAGCGTGGAGGACATCGTCAAGGCTCACTGGAAGGAGTTCGGTCGCAACTACTACTGCCGCTACGACTACGAGAACGTCGACAAGGCCGGCGCCGAAGCCATGTTCGCCAAGATGACCACGTTCGACGGTGTTGTCGGCCAGGAGCTCAACGGGTTCAAGATCAAGATCGCGGATGAGTTCACGTACTTGGACCCAGTGGACGGGTCGATCTCGTCCCACCAGGGGATCCGCTACATCTTCGAAGACGGCTCGCGCGTGATCTTCCGCTTGTCCGGCACCGGTGTCGCTGGCGCCACCGTGCGCATGTACATCGAGAAGTACGAAGCGCCAAGCGGCAACTTGGTCCAAGACGCGGCGACCGCGCTGGCGCCACTCATTGACGTCGGCTTGAAGCTCTCGGACTTGGTCAACGCGACGGGCCGCACGTCGCCTACCGTCATCACTTAAGTTAGTCAATCCACCCCATCTCGGCAATGTGCATGTAGGAGAAAGACACACACACCGGAGTTGAGGAGGTTGTGAAGTTGTGTATGGAGATGAAAACAAAATTAAACAGGTTCTATTTGCATGCATCGCGTCTTTGTTCGGGAGTCGCAATTTGACCTTTGGAGACAGGTATTGCATTTGGCAGGAGCATCTCGTTTGCTGCGAAGAGCTGCATTTTCGAGCGGAGATGTTCGCGCAGGCGTATCAATCGGGACTGATCTCGCTGCTCTACAGCGTCGGGTGCGTCCGTGTGTGTGTTTCGCTCTCTGCTGTATGTGTACGCTGCGCTGATGTAGAGACGCACTGATGCATGTCCAGGAACAAGCCGCTGCAGCTCTGGGAGAAGCAGGAGGAGACGCCGTGTCGCAGCGTCTCGCGCGTGCTGGACGACGAGATCCAATCGTCTGTGATCGAGCTCACAGCCGACGCGAGCATCAGCAAGACGTGGATCCGGTGTCCCATGGGTGTTGGCTCTGCCGACGTCCTGGAGAGTGCGCCGATAGACAAGGAGGATACGCATAATGAGGGAGAAGCAGTCGACCGGCACGCGTCGTTGCACATCCGCCTGCAGCACCTCGTGCTGCTCGTGAAGCATCTGGAGCCGCACGAGATGTCGATTGAGGTGCAAGTGCGCGATTCGCGGGAGCAGATCCGCCGCTTCCGCGCGTCCACGTTCCAGACAGCGACGGTCGTGCACCCGCTGATCACGCTGCTGCCCTTGACGCTCGACGCTGGTTGCTGGAACCAGCTGCAGTTCGATCTCGCCAAGTTGACCAACGACGCGTATGGGACCCGCTATGTCTACACGGTCAGCGTGCAGCTGCACGCGAGCTGCCGCGTGCGCAGAGTGTACTTTGCCGAGCGGATGTTCCCCGAAGAGCAGCTCCCCGTGGAGTTTCGGCTCTTCAAGCGACTCAGCAAAGCCCAAGTCGCCGCGTACAAAGAACTCGATAAGAGTGAAGGGAAGGGAGTATAGTGGGAAAAGAGACCTCCTTTGTGGAGCGCATTGGTCGCCGAGAAAATGTTCCTGTTTATTGCATGGCTCCGGGTGAAGTTCTTCGCCTAGCCGTCATCACATCAATGGCAGCACCTCTGCGTTCTGCGGTTGTATGCATTCCCAGTTGCTGTTTATCACCTCAGTCTTTTCAACCGCGTGGGTCGGACTTTCATGTCACTGCTGGAGGTTGCCACTGTCGTTGCTGCAGTTCTCTGGGATCGCTCAGGGGACGACGGTGACTCCGTATTCGCAGCAGATTCGGATGATGCGGATGTAGACGACACGACGCGCTCCGTGATCGTGACGTCGCCAACGTGTGTGCTCACACGACGCACTTTCGTAGCTGGCGGAGGCAACTCGTCGTGGATTGGTGTCTGCACAAGTGGGACAAACGTCGCCGCGACAGCTCTACACCGACGCATTTGGGAAAACAAACACCAGTCAGCGAGCGCGGATCGACATATGCATGAGCGCTCGGGGAAGAAGCAAGAACTCACTGGATGTCGTCCTTCACTAATGGTGAGGTCATCGCTTGCAGCACCCCGCCATTGCGGTGCTTGATCGCAGTTTCCACGAGGCAACCAATGCTAAAATGCACACACACAAAGCAACTCAGCACAGACGAGGCATGGACACGAAAGGGGATCTATCCCACACGTACTTGTGGTAGGCGACAAAGTTCATAAACTCCAACGACGCCCGAGATAGCTTCTTCCCCAAGTGGAGCCAATGGCGGAACTGTTGCCCTTTACTGCTCATGAAGTTCAGTTTCCGGCCACGCGCGAACATATCGTAAATCGACCAGTCCATCGCTTTCGTTCGCTCATCGGCAAACTTTATCCGCTCCTGTTCACGCACCATGATTGCATTTGTGTGTGCATATACAATCAGCTCACCCTCCACTTCCAAGCAAAGGCATCAAGAGCCAACATACAAAGAACAACCAGCACGCACAAGAAACGCTTCGTTGAACACGGAATCCGCTTCCGACACCGCAAACAAGTCCAGCTCTTCCGCGAGCTCCTCTTCTTCGACATCTTCGAGTTCGTTCTGCTCGTGCTTGCTCTCGCCGCGGAACTCACGCCAGCGACCGTAGTACGTCGCTTCTTCATGGAACACTTCGACCAAGGTCTGCCAAACAACAAAAGCAATGGAAGCACACCGCGAGCTTAGCTTCCGTATGGTGAGAGCTCCCGCGCTCAGCGTCCGTATTCCTATCTCTTGCTTACCCGCAGTCCTGCACCCGCATTGAGCTCATCTGGATCGATTTTGCTTAGTGCGGTGCGAAGATACTCTCCAACTGTAGTGCGCAGAGCGAGAACGAGCAGCGTAGGTGTGAGTCATGGAGCCGCAACACAGCGACGCAGTACGAGATGCCTACCTAGATGCTTGACTTCTTGCACGGCGAGCGCGCAGGGCTTTGCGAAATCGCCGAACGTACTCATCATCGCACCCATTGTGCTCAAAAGCACGCCTTTCGCGCCCTCAAACTCCTTGTGCACAATCCCACAGGCGCTGCATTTCTCATCGTAGAACTCCGAGTCCACAACTTTCCATCGCGCCTTGTGGTTCTTCCGCTCCGTGTACTGCGAGATCTGCGCGGGTGCGATGTACGCGCTATTCGGGTGTGCGGCGAGACCCAACGTGCCACTCAACGGCAGCGGTGTGGACGACGGTGCTGACGCCGCGGTGGCGGTCGTCGTGGTCGTCGTCAGCGTGCGACGCTGCAGCATCTGCAGGTACGGATCCGTTCGCACTACTGCCGCCGATGGAGCTGCCTGCTTCGGTGCGTCAGGAGCCACTTCCGCAGCACTGGTAGGAGCTGTCGCCTCCGTAGAAGTCGAGCTTGTAGCTGGCGGGGATGGTTGGTGTACTCTCGCGACGGCGGCAGCTTTCCGCATTCTCTTGTCGCGAATGTACTCGAGCATCTTCTTCTTCTGGTCCACAGGCAAGCTCCTCCACGCACGCGTCTATAGTGATGCAACCACACACACACATGAATATGCAATGAGTGCCGCTATAACCACTGAACGGATGCACGCATTCGCTTACGGAGTACGCACCTCTTTGTAAGGGTATTTCATCTGAATCGCGTGGAACAGACGATGCACTTGCTCGAGCAGCGGCAGTTTCTCCAGATCCTGCAGACCGTACTCGTTCTCCTCGTTCTTCTCCTCCACGCCTCCCTCGCCGTCGCCGCCACTCGGCGCTGGTGCATCTAAAGCAGGCGGCGCCGCAGTGCGACGTTCATTGTCGCCGTACGCAGCACGCTCTTCGTCCCCATGCTCCTCCATTTGCTGCTCCTATTTTATATTTGTGATGCGAACCTTTTCGAGAGTGACCAACAAACGGTGGCATTAGCACTCATCGCCCAACTTCGAGTGGGCCACACTACTATCGGCCATTCTCTGTGATGCTGACCACATTACATTCGACCATTTGTTTCTCCATCTGGAACAATCCCCTCGTTTCATAAAAAGCAGAAAATGGCGGATGTGGAGCTCGGAGGCGCATCTGCAGCCGCTGCAGCAGCGAACGACGCGGCGCCGTTCGTGTCGGGGAGTATCAGTCTCCCATCGGCGGAAGAGAATACGCTCGATGAGCCTGTTTCCGCGACGATTGTGCGTGCTTCTCTTTGCGGGGGTTACGATGGATGCAAGAGGTTCCATGTGCAGATGGTTGATCTCTTTGTAATTGTGGACAGCTTCGTGACGTGCGACTCGTGGCAGGGAAATTGAAAGTGGTGCTTATGCCGCGCAACACGTCCGAAGAAACACTCAAGGCTTTGCGAGACTGTACGTCGCTGTCGTGTGCTTACTGCGACGAAAGTGCTGCTCGCTGTGATGCGAATGGGAGAGACTTTAACTATCTATTGGAATCGGGGTTATGCTCGATGTAGGGGATCTATGGGGACCATTGATGCTCTGTCTGTCGCTTTCGATGTATGTATCCACCGCACTACTACGATCGATGCAGCGCGTCCTACTTTGAACGCGCAAAGCAGGTTTGGACTAACAAGCTCTTTGACTGTGTGCAGAATGCTGAGTATGACGGCGCCAGCGCACCAATCCGCGATGGTGTTCACGGGCGTGTTCGTCGTCATTTGGGCGGGTGCGGCCATTGTCACCATCAATGCACAGCTTCTCGGAAGCACCATGTACGTGTTTTACCTTGTGCGAGCAACCCAGCTGTCGCTTTCCTCACGAACTTTCCGCCTTTGCTACTACCATGGTCGCCATGCAGCTCCTTTTTCCAGAGTGTGTGTGTACTGGGGTACTGCGTGTTCCCACTGAACATCGCGACGCTGCTCTGCATGGTGCTCAAGATCGTGATCTCCCACATTGTTCTCCGCATGCTCATCGTCGGCGTTGGCTTTGTCTGGTCCACGCGAGGTACCGTAGTGTGCTCCTATCGTAAGCCACGACTCCTTTACGCCCACAGGTCCACTAACGCAATGCACTGTCCTCTATGCAGCGTCGGTGGTGTTCATGTCGAAGCTCGTGCCGCCAAAGCGCAAGGCGCTCACGGTGTACCCGGTGCTTCTTTTCTATTTGTTCATTAGCTGGATGGTTTTAATTCAATAAACACCCATGCACTACTACTGTATGCAGCGTCCCATTTTTGTTTTTGTTTGTTTGTATTGACCTCTTCGCGTGAATGGATATGCAAGGTTCAAGTGATCTATCTGCTTGCACAATACGCTCAAACGCAAATGTTCCTTCGCCAGCATAAAAGCACCTTGACGTCTTCGTCGTCGTCCCTCGCTCTCTCAACCTAAGCGTGAAGCTTCTCTGCACGTCGGAACAAGCTGTCCACAATGTTGCCGACATTCTCAACCACACCAAGACCCGATGTGTACGTTTTCTGCGTTTCAACAACATATCCAACACGAGTCAGTCAGAGTCGCAAACATCTCCCCAACAGCAAGAGTTCACTGCCCTATCCAAACGTACATCTTCGACTGGGTTTTCGTACACGATAAGCTGTCCTTTGCCTTGGTCTAAGATGCCATGGAACTTATGGTCCAAAATCATTTGAGACAACCTGCGATAGAAAAGAAACCCGCATCCATATTCCGTGAGGAACTTGTCCGCGCATATTCGGAAAGTCTCGTCACAAACAGCAGCACTCACTTGAGCTCAATCTGCGGAAGCGGGAGCTTGATGAGCTTGGCGACGTGGTCGATTTCGACGCACGAGAACGGCTGGATGATCTTGATCAGATTGCTTTCCAAGAGCTGCTCGTAGAGCTTCCCCAAGTGGGTCTTAATCAACGGATCTTCCACCAACTCTACACAATTCACACATGCACAACGTGAGCGCCTGCATCAGAAGAACTCGCACCGTACACAGCACTAGGAGCATCCTCAAACGTACGGACTGCATATTTCGTGGTCGCTTCTTCAAACATCTGCAGCGAGCGCTGCTCATGCGCCTTCGCGACAGCTTGCAGAGCTTCCACGTCAATACCGATGAACTTGATCGCTTGCTTCGTGTTCATAATGTTGTTCACATCGCTGGCTCCTCCACTGGCGATCTTCGACAGCAGCATGTACTTCAAGCAGCTCAGCGCTTCCACTTCGTCGACCATAGCCAGTGCTTCAAACGACTCAAAGAAGTACGAGTATGCCGTCTTGTAATCGTGCTCTTCGGCGTGCAGGATGCCCGACATCTCATCGATTTGAGCCTGCGTTTTTGGCACCACGTAAATCGCGTTCGAGATACTTCTCGCAGCGGTGAGAGCAGCCTTGGCCTTTGGCACATTGCGAAGCGCATGGTGCAGCTTGCTTTCCACCAAGTGGATTTCCACAAGCAACTGCTTGTCGTCGAGCTTCTTGATCTCACGCAACAAGTTGTTGATCAAATCCAAAGACAATTGGAATTTCTTCTGTTGGAAGTAGCTGCACACACACAAAAGGAAGCATCAGCACGGCAACAACATACAGCATGCACAGACGCTCCATACGGCACAATCGACGCACATGGATGCTAATCGTGCTTCGACACGCTGACGCAGGAACGTGTGCTTCTCTTGGTTGCACCATTCGATCGAGTCCAAGCACAGATCCGCTTGAAGCTGCAGCGCCTTGTCGGTATCCAGCACCTTCACCTTGGCCACCATATCGATGATCGTTCGCACTAAACGCCATTGCGCCAAGACAGAGACAGTGAAGTACACGCGCTACGCAGAGAGATCGTATCAAAACCAACAACAACCGTACCGATCTTCCCCGTTTTCGCCTTTGGCACAGTAGCGAAGAATGGTCGCAGCGATTGAAGCAGCGTCGCCAACTCTTTCTCGCGGCTGCACACACAATCGATCAGTATCGGCAGTTAGCATCGCTTTTCACCATCCAGCACAAAAAGACTATCCACTCCGTACCCGTATTGGATGTACAATTGACCCAGTTTGTAGATCGCGTGCTCCTTCACACGCTGCACTTCATCGCTCGACGCATCCTTCGCATCTACACACCATCAGATCAGTATTCCGTTTGCAATAGCAATCCGCTTCCAGCTAGACTTGGTGTGGAGCGCCTTCCAGGGAGCGGTGGTCCGTAAACACCCCGTCCAGAGACATTCAACCACTGCGATCTTTCCTATCGACGTACCCTGGTACGACAAGATCTCTTGGTAAATCTGGATCGCTTGGTCAGGCTTGGAGGACGTCGTGAACGCCGCCACCAAGTCTTCGGCGTCTTCGAACTTGATCTGCAGCGGGTGCACCACTTCTGGCTCCGTCATCTCCACGTCCTGTTGCTCCGCCATGTCGTCTTTCGCGCTCGCTTCCTTTCTAGCTTCTCGTGTTACTATTGCTTTCTTTCTCCCCCCTCTTCTTCCCTTTAGGTCAATATCTTTCGGGACTCGGCAACTCGATACCCTCTGTAAATCGGTCACGGATGGATCCCATCAGAATTGATCGGAGCGTTACCCTACCGCTGCAAACAGAGAATACACCCTGTAGGCTATATTGTTCACAAAGAGACCTGACGCGACGAGAGCCTGTCCAGTTCATTCGCCCACGTCAACACGGTCGAGAGCGAGCCGAGTTCGAACAAAAGAGCATTGGAGCAACGATCATGGCGTCCTTGGTGCGAGTTGCGGCGATGCGCTCTGCTGTGCGTGTGGTTGCGCGTCGATCGGTGGCGATGCGTCACATGAATCAACGCGACTGCAACATTGCGGCGGTTGCTCCCTGGTCGTCACAGCGCGCGTTTTCGACGGAAAAAGTGACGTTCACCTTCATTGACGCCGAGGGTGAAGCCGCGACCGTGGCGGCCACGCCAGGACAATCGCTCTTGGATGTCGCGCATGAAAACGATATTGAACTAGAAGGTGCGATGTCCACGCGAACGGATGCGGAGCATATGTGGTCGTCGTACCTGACGCTTGTGTGTGTTGTTTCGCTGTCGGCTGGAATGTTAGGTGCGTGTGGTGGAGAGCTCGCGTGCTCGACGTGCCATTTGGTGTTTGAGAAAGAGCTCTTTGAGCAGTTGCCGGAGATTAGCGAAGAAGAAGAAGACATGCTGGATCTGGCGTGGGGACTCACCGATACGTACGTACTATGAGTTTACAGCAAGAGCATGGTCGTCATGAGGGATACATTGGTGCTGAATGGAGTGGTCATCGCACAACTGGCTGACTAATTTGGCGCTGCGTTGGATGTTCGTAGCTCGCGATTGGGGTGCCAGATTAAGGTGACGAAGGACCTCGAAGGAACCACTGTGCGCGTGCCGGATGAAAGCAACAATCTGATGTAGAAGCTGCTTTGTGCGCCTTGTCCTTCTTTTCGCTCTGCTTCAAAATCTAGACACACCAGCACCATCGATTGGGCTTGGCATTTATTATTCCTCCATTCTTCTTACACTTGCATGGGACTGGTATGTCCCATCTGCGTTTGCGACCCAGATATGCATACCCATGGGTGTTTTTGTGCAGCTAGCAGCGATTTACAGTACGCTCAAGGTGGACCGAGAGGTGTCTCGCTCCCGACCTTCTCCCATTCGATCCTCCATTTCGTCCAACAACAGCGCCAATTCGTCCTGTCGTTGAACCATCGCGTCGACCTTCGTTTGGATGCTTTCGAGGTCTCCTTCGGCTGCCATATTGCGATAGGAGCCAGAGAAGCTCGTGTTCAGCTGACTGATCCGATTCAGCGTTGTCTCTGGGGCCGGCATCGCGATTTCTCGTGTCGTTTTCTCGTCCATGGTGGCCGGAATGGTGGCTGCCATCTTATCTAAGGACGGCGACGAGCTTCCTCGTCGAGTGGATGACTGCTCGGACGCCGTGGGTTTCCGTTTCGCTCGTTTGTCCACAATTTTAGCGATTCGCTGCTTCATCGCCGGAAAGTGTGCCAATGCAATGAGGAATTTCTCTCGCGTCAGCATCCGCAGCTCGCAGAAGCAGAGCGTTCGGACGGTAGCTGTTCGCAAGCAATTCTGGTTCAAGATCGCCATTTCACCGAAATACTGCTTTTGGCCGAGCAGCCCCAACTGCACACCTTCTTTCACGATTTCCACGACGCCGCGGAAAATGAAAAACATTTCTTCGCCAATCTCACCTTCGAGAATCACTTCTTCCATGGGAGGGAAGCACACCATGCGCATACTCAGCGCGAGCTCCATGAGGAAATTGTGGTCGGCTCCCATGAAGAACGGCATTTTGTTCAGCACACTGTCGTTGATAGCGAATGCGATTTTCGAGCGAAGCAGTGCCGACAGCTCCGCCAAGATCTTCGCCTCATTCGATAGCTTCGCCTCCGTCGACATGCGCGCATTGAAGAAGAACTCTCGGATCTCGAAGCGCAGTTGCACGGGCAATTGGCGCGCTTCCATGTAGTCGTTCAACTCGTCCATTTTCAAATGGAACACACCGTCGGCAGCATTCAAGTTCGCGACCATCGCGACCACGTTGGTGATCCCGTAGGCAAAGATCCACGCGCCGACAATCATGGCGACAATAGCGAAGATTCGCTCGTTGGTAGTGCAGGGATGCACATCTCCGTACCCCACTGTCGTCCTACACATCGCCACAGTCGCGAGAGGCACGAAAGCAAAGGTTTAGAGCAACCCAAGGAGCAAATCGACGGTGCACAAACAACCCACATTGTCATGATAGCCCAGTAGAACGCCGTGACGTATTTCTCGTACAGACCGGAGTTCGCAATGCCTTGAACCGCTACCCATCCATTACTTTTCCCCTCACTAATGAGAAAGAAGAAGCAGCTTGACAAACGAAAGCAGAAAGAAAAGAGAATCGCAAGCATCACAGTCGTTAGCGCGCATGCTAAGCAAAAAAGAAGGACTGGCAAAATGCAGGTACATACCACATCCAATGCGATGTGAAGCACACTAGGAAACAAAACTTGACGATGCTGCTAACAGTGGAGCGGAGAAGCAGCGCATACTCTAATCTGTGGAGAGTAGGTGCGTGAGAGGACACAAAAGCTGGTCTGTCAGAGCCGTAGTGAGTTGGCGCTGATGGAGTTTGCTCCGTTTACCTATTGATGATGCGACGGATTGTGAGCATCCGAAAGAGGCGAAGCAGTCGGAAGAGGCGAAAGAAGCGAGTCAACTGGGGGATTCGCGAGTAGTCTCCTTGGATCAAATAAATAGGAAATGCGGAGATCAAATCCACTGCGAACCACGACCTCACGTATTTGACGGCGATCGCTTTCAGCCGGTCTTCTATTCGTCCGTTCTCGTCGAACGCTGATAAGAAAGTGACGACCTATGCGGGAAAATGAGTGTGAAGTACACACCATGCGAATGGATATAAGTATATATGCACTCACGATGTCTGCGATGAAGAAAGCATCCACAAAGTGCTGGAGTTCGTCGATCCAAGTGACTGAGGACGGTATCGAGTTTCCGAATGCGATTTGGAACTGCGGAAAACAAGAAATGAGCTCCTCATGAGTGTGCATCCGCGACAAATCCAGCTGACTGCCGTGGAAAAGCTGCGTACCGGTATGATAATGCCGTTATCTGCAGGCGGAGCAAACATCCTCAGTCAGATGATTATCATTCCACCCCAAAAAGCAATGAACTTTTACTTACATGAAATGAGCGCAACCGACAAAATATCCCATCGCAAACGGAATTTCCCGTGCGGAGAAATAATGTAGAAAGGGAGCTTGGATTCTTCGCGCTCCTGCTCTTTCTGAAACATGCGCGACTCATCTTTCGTCACCGATTCTACCAAACTGAGCGCCTCCGCTGAGAGAGTCGAAGCATCAAGAGTCCCATCCGCGTCAGACAAATAGCACGAGTGCATGGTGAATGACAGATGGAAACGAACCTGGCGTCAACTCGTCCATGTCTCGCTCCAAGCGGTCGTCTTGGACGTCGATCTTGGATGGTGCGACCGCAACTTTTGCCTTCGTTTTCAATTTCCGCACCACTTCTTTCGTCGTGATCAGTCGCTGAAAACTCCGCGATTTCTCTGAAAACTGCCATGCAAATACCCGGCACAATATACTAGGTTAGACAGCATCCTCCGTCGATGCATGCGTCGTTCGGCATGCGTATGCCAACGAGCGGGGAGGGGAGTGCACGCACGATTTGTTTTGCTGCTTTTGCACGCAGTTCGTTTTGCGCGATCCGCATCTCTTCAATCGGCGACAGTCCCGTCAAGTGCGCACGCTCCGCTTGTCGCGCCATAAACGCCGATTGAGCCTGCGTGATGTTGAGTCGCCCGTGATCCACCTCAAGCATCGCGTCTGCACCCGAGCCAGCAGCAGCAGCAGGTTTCGCATTTGCTTCCGCAGGTGCAACGCGCTCCTTGGCCGGACTTGCTCCTGCTCGTCCGGTGGGTGAAAGTGGCGCCATTTGCGAGTCTGGTTGCTGCTCACCCCCATGCTTCATGACCGCGAACCTGCTGCCGCGCAACGCTGCAATAAATACCAACGGGAGACCAGCACAGACACCGGCTGAGCTCGTGGTGCATGTGGATGGACTCTTCTATATGCAGCTCCGCAAATGGTTAGTCACCGCGTTCGCTTGTGTCGTTTCGCACAGGACAGAACGTCAGGGTGTACTCTGTGCGCTCTTTAACTTGATGCAGCTATACGCATGTGGTATCCGGAGTTGAAGCGCGAGTGCTGGTCTGTCCACTTGATTAGTAGCCCCTCGATTTGGTTTGAATTTGAACGAGCCATCTGCCATTCTTCCGCGCGCGCAAAAAAGGCGGAAGAGAGCGAGTCAATCCATTCCGCGCACTCGCTACTCGCGCCTCCTACGTGTGCTGCAAGACCGATCTTCGCGGAGGACTCGAAAGATGGAGCTGGAGAAGGAGCTGGTTGCCGCGTTGCGGTCGCTGGAGCTGAATGAGGTGCCCGAAGACATGGTCACGTCGCTGTTCAACACGGGAGGCACAGCAGTCATCACGACCGACGCCGCCGGCGAATCCGCCTCCGCGGGGGACACGCTCTTCCCTGATATCGTCGAGAATGTGTCGGCGAGCCAACTGCGCAACGTCGATCGTGTGTTTACAAAGTACCTGCGCAAACATCTCGCCGCAGCTGCGGAAACCGACCAAGGTCAGCTGCATCGAGGAACGCCGTTGCGCAATAAACGTCTCAGCAGTGACCACAGCTTAACGACTGAGCCCGAGGTGGCGCATCTGTGGGAGTTTTTTGCGTCAGAGGATGCGATCACGGCCATCGTCGGGGACGAGAACGAGCGCGCGCACTCGACCGCAGTGTATCGCACGTTTTTCACGCTGCTCCAGTCGGTGATCAATGTCCGCGACGTGTACTCGAAGTTGGACGAAGAAGATAAAAGAAGAGCGTTGGTCAAGGCGCTGCTGGCAAGTAAGGTGTACCTAACCTGGCTGCAGATACCTGGTGGGTCAGCGTACGGGATCTTCATGCCGTATGTGTACCGTCAAGTGTTGGATGTGTTGAAGAAGTGGATTGGTGTGATGAGAGCGGATGCAATCGCCGCGAACAGCGGGGCGGCTTCTAACAGAAGAGTGTCTGCTAGACAGCGCACTCTAAAACAGAAGCAGAAGGCAGCTAAGCGGAAAGGCAAGCATCCAGAGAGTGACGAAGACATTTCCGAGATCCAACGGAAGCTGCACAAGTTCGGACTGGATTTGTTCGAGCTGATGGCGACATTTCTGGACAACTTTTCCCTCGCGTCAAGTACAGAGTCGATCATCCCTACGATTGAAATGGTGATCGTTTTGCAAAACACTATGTTGGACGATGACACGGGTTCTGCTGTGACCGACAAATCTCTCAAAGTGCTATCGAGTTTATTGAACGGAGTCCATGGGAACGTGCTGCAAATCGCTCGTGTGGTTGTTCACTGTTATGTTCCCGGTGTTACTTTGCAAGAGTCTCTGGCGATAGAAAACCGCTGTGCGCTACGGTTCCACAAACTAGCAATTGAGGTCATTACTCGAGTGGAACGTATCGTTCGTGCAGGTGCAAGCGACGACAACGAAGAACGCGAAGAAATTGAGCACCAGGGGTCTCTGTTGAAACTGGGACTGCTGCAAAATATTTGCTTAAAAGCACCAGAACGCTCGGAAGAAAGACAACGGGTTCTTTCATATGCTTTTTCTGTAGCCACTGGTGGAAGCGACGAGCATGGCGCTCGCGGCTTTCATGACGAAGAGCGTGTTCGATTCGCGCGCTTCCTTTCAAGTTATTCGAGAAACCTGAACGCGAAATTCAGACAATTTGCTGTGGAGCTGATTGGGAGATTTGTGCTTCAGCCAGAGTTTTGGAGAGTATCCGATGATATCTCACGGGAACTCGTTGCGTTCTCTGGGGTGGGTCCGTTGCTCGATGTTCTCATTGATCGATCGCGAGATAAAATTTCTGCAGTTCGCGCCAAAGCGATTGCTGGCATTTCGTCTGCACTGACACTAGGTTTGTCGAACATGGCGGTGCAAGGTGAAGAAAAGGAGATACCTGAAACGGATAGCGAGGACGAGGATATGGATGGGAGTCAAGGAAGCGATGGGAGTCGAGTGATCGCAGTCTCGCTTCAGCGACTTCTGTATGCTCGATCCGTCGGTCTGGATGGAAAGAAGACGACCGAAGAAACACCGTTGATGCGTCGCTTGATTGAGCTTTTTCGTGAAAGCCTGCTGGACGAAAAAACGTTCGTTCGCAAGGCAGCAGTGCAGGCGCTCGAGGCGCTGTTAACTGTTCGCTCCGGACCAATCCGATCTTCAATGAGAAAGGATCTGTTTGACATTCACTCGAGATGCACAGATTCCTCGCTGCTGGTCCGTGTCCAAGCAATCAAATCCCTGTCGGCAATTCTACTCAAGTTTCCTGACGATGATGAAGTTCAGAAGCTTTGGAACTTGGGTGTTCTGCCACTCTGCGCGGATCCTGAAGCAAGTGTGCAAGCCTCTTCGCTGGAGTGGACCAACAAATTGATCTTTGAGAGGATACTGTCATGGTACAATGTCAGAAACAGTCCGTCACAGCGTGAAGCATTAAACTCGGTATGGAATCTCGCGGCTCATCTTGACGGCGTGATGGTGCGGTGCGTTCAAAAGTCGTTGCGAATCCTTATCAAAGAAGACAAGATCGAGATGAAGAAAATCATTCGTGCGTGCATGTACGCTATTAAAGAATGCGTCAACTCGGCACTTGGCGAGAGTAGCAACGAGGGAGCCGAAGGAAAGCTGACACGCTATTGGGACTTCAGCTGGGTCGTTTTGGAAGAGCTCGCTCACACTGGGAAGCTAGTCGAAGCGGCGAATGTGGAAAAACAGAACCTGGACGTTGTGGTGGGGTGCTGGAATAAGCTACAAAAGCAGGAGCTGTCTGCTGAATTCAACAACGGATCGAAGCGTATTCTGCGCGTGATTGCCGCACTGTCGCCCGTGATTGATGCGCAGGATGCAAAAGCGATTGCGGATAGTATCCTGGCATCCTTGCACTCTTTTGCCATCCCGCTGAATGTGATTGCGGACGCCATTCTCGCTCTGAACAGTATCTGCAAATCAAAAGCCCCAAGCTCGGAGGCTGGGAGAGAGATCAGCTTTGGCTGGGGGAAAACACTCCTTGAGCTATGCGAATCAAACCTCCGTGCATGCCTCGAAAAGAACCCACAGCGAGTTTTGGACCAAACGCAACTTATCCAGAAGCAACTGATATGCGTCGGTGAGGTTGCTTTGCTGGAGTTTAACAAGGATGACGACAAGGGTCGAGACCCATCTGAAATTGCACTGCTTCCGGTCGGTCCAAGCTTGAAGGCACTCGTTCAGCTTTTCCTTCCTCCTCAAATCGTCTCGAACATTTCCAGCCAAACGGCTTCGCAAGAAGAACCTCAAGAAGATGCCGACGATTCCCCGGAACCAACCGACATCCCGACTCCAATTCGAGTTTGCGCATTTGTGACTCTGGGGAAGCTTTGCCTCCGCGACCAAGATCTTGCCAAGGATTGCATTACGATGCTCATCCGCGAGCTTCGAACTTGCAAAATCCAAGACATCAGGTCGAACATCTTGCTCATCCTCGGAGACTTGTGCATCCGTTATACATCGCTGGTTGATGCCTACATCCCAACAATCGCTCTATCGTTGCTAGATGACAGTCCGCTTATTCGACGGAGTGCACTGCTCTTATTCTCCCAGTTGATTTTGCAAGACTACATTAAGTGGCGGGAGTCCTTGCTGCGGTTTTTCATCCGTGCGGTCGTGGATGAAGATGAGGAGCTCTCCAATCTAGCGCGCCATGTTCTTTGCGGACCGCTGCGGCAAAAGTCCCCGCACTTGTTTTCCAACAAATTCGTCGAGATGATCTTCGTTTTCAACAACTACCAAGGACAGACGAACTTTACGATCGATAGAGAAGGAGTCGAAGAGATCGCTTTACCTGGCAATGCGCGCTTTCCTCAGCGTTTCCAGCTGTATCGATTTTTACTGCAAAACATGTCCGACGAGCAGAAGCTGCAGATCTCGATGAAACTGTGTAATGAGATCTTGGAAGAAGTGACCGACGGGAAACTCGTGCTCTGCAAGAACCCATCGCAAATCACCGATCGCGGCACAGAGGCGGTGCTGAAGGACACGTTCGCCATTTTGTGCTCCTCAGATATCAAACTGTCGGCGTCCAAAGACGCGGAAGACGATGTTGATGGAGAAGAGGGTGGCGCAGACGCTAGCATCGACACAAGCGGGAACAGCGGCAGTGTAGCGACCCAGTTGGCAGCAGCGAAGGGCAAGCTCCTCTCTAAGATGTCCAAGAAGAACTTCCTCGAAAACGTCGTTCCTATTCTGATCGGATTGAAGCACAAGCTGGAGTCCAAGCGCAGTCCGCTGATGCGATACCTGCAGCACTACTTTCACGAGCTTTTCAAACTGTATCGACAAGAGGTGAAAGACATTCTAAGCGCAGATCCGCAGATGGAGATGGAAGTCGAGTACGATATGCGGCAATTTGAGCTGCACCACAAGAAGCATCTCGAGCACCAGCAACAGCAGCTGAGTGCTGCACCTGCAACGACAGCAGCAGCGAGCAATGCGACGCCCGGTACTCCTCCAAAGACTCCTTCGCCCACTCGCCTTCCCACTACGACTCCATTCCATATGCTGGAAGTGAGTGAAACCCCGGTGCTCGAACCGGATTCGACGCCTCGCCTGCGCGATGGTGCTGGCGGCAAAAAGGGCAAGAAAGCAAAGGCTGCTCGACGAAGACGGCGGAGAAGTTTACTGGCGGTGGAGTCCCCTCTCCGTGTCATCGAGAAACGAACCCTCCGCGATGACGAACCGGACGATGCGGACGCAACGACTACGGTCATGCTCTTTTCTCCGAATAAAGACCTTGCTGCTCGCTCCGGTGATAGCTGGCAAGTGGTGGTGAAATCGCCCACGGTGTCCAAAAGTAAGAAGAAGAAGAAGGACGGCAGCAAAAAGAGTGGAGGCACGTTCACGCAAGAAGATCTGGAGCAAAGTATGCAGAAGGAGTTGGCCGAAGCAGCCGCGGAATCGTCCGAAGAATCGGTTGGTGAGCAGGAGAACAGCGGCAGAAGACCGAGATCAAAATCGAAGCCAACAGCGCAGCCAGTCCAGGAGCACGTGGAAGAAGAGGACGAAGAATTCGTGCAGCTTCCTCTGAAGAAGAAGTCCAAAAAGAAGGCGGAAAAGTCTTCTCCAAAGAAGAAAGCAAGCGCGAAAGCGGAAGGAAGAAGCAAGCGCAAGCGAAATTGAGGACCGCACTTCCACCCACTGCGTAGGTGACAGTTAAGGCTCTTTTGTAAGAAAGTCTGTATTTTTGTGTGTGTGCCTCGTTTTGCTCACATGTTGGTCAACAGTACACGACAAAAAACGCATTTGCGATCGCCAAGGAAGAAGAAAGACTGGTCTTTCGTGATGAAACAGCACCACTCTTGCCACGTGCGCAATTGCTTATCTGATGACACCGTTCACGACAGGAGCCGTGCACGCACCGCCCGACGTGTTGAACACGTGGTCCTTCCACTTGGCGACGCCGTTGGCATCGGTCTTCATGTCTTCGCCAATGTTCACGAGCACCTTCTTCTTCTCGACCTGCGCTGGCGTAAACGGTTCGCCGGTCAAGCCGTCAAACACAATGCGCTCGCCGATCTTGGCATCCGCGGGAGGGTCCACGAAGGCCACTTTCTCCTTGCCGCCTTCGATGGGCACCGCCGCGCACATGACCATCCCGTGGCTCTTGAAGCCCACCAGGTTGCGAGGCTTGAGATTGCACAGCACTAAGATGCGACGGTCTTGCATCTCTTCCAACGAGTAGTGGTACACCAACCCGCTCGCGATTTGACGGGGTTCATCTTCGCCCTGGCACAGCAAGCACAGTGGTGAGCACGCGTGATGCTATACGTTCCTAAATGCAGAGAATCAGGAGCAAGCTTACCACATCGATTTCTTCACAGTACAGTCTTCATTCGCATGTGCACAAGCAACCCACATCAGTCGACCCAATCTCAGTCAGTCAGTCCCGCACTCACCGTCCCAGTGCACAAGCAGCATGGAGCAAAACAGCGACATCGAGGCACTTACTTGTCGGCGGTGTCGTGCTTCCAGACCTTGACGATCTTGCCAACACGGATGTCAAGCTTCGTGATCTCTGGTTGGTCGGCGGCGGCAGGAGCAGCAGCCTTCTTGGCGGGTTTTGGACCTTTTTCTTTCTTGGCAGCCTTTGGCTTCTGCTCCGCAGGAGCTGCGTCCTTCTCTCCGATCGGCGTGTTGGCGTCGATGCCCAAGTCCGTCTCGATGTCGGCGATCAGCTTTTCCAATTGGTTCGCAGCAGTTCCGCTCATGTTTGCACTCTTTTGGTTGAGCGTTCCGTAATGTCGAGGAAATGGTGGCTTGAAATGAATGATTCGAGCGATGGATGGATAAATGAGTGCTAGCAATAAAAAAGTGCTTTTTCCCCATCAAAGAAAAAATAGAAACCATGTCCGCAATTAAGCGAAGCCACATTGTAGGTGGTGAGCAGAATGTTGACCGAACGTACCGAGTTGAAGGTGCGACAAAAAAGGGTATCCTTCCCCATTTGCCAAATTTTGTAGACGACCAATTGCGTTGGATGACATGTTGACATGTTGACCTGTTGAGCTGACAATTGTGCGTGGGAGCTAGCAACACGTCATCTCGAAAAGAAAAAGCAGAGAGAGTGTGGCATTTCTACTACGCACGGATGGAAAATACAAGAGAAACCCACAAACTAATTACAAGACGTTGGTACTGCGCTTGCTCAGTAAAAGCCGGAGTTGTTCGCACTGCTGCTCTTGCTCGTCTCCACCTCCTCGTAGTCTAGTGGATGGAGCAGCGCCTTGCCGCTCATAATTTCCTCGGCTGGGTCTTTTCGCGCGCGGATCTTCTCCTCCTTCATGAGCTGGGCTGCGAGCTGAGCGCGGCGCTTGTGCGCATACAGGGCAATGACGATGAGCGTGATCACGAGCGCGATCGCCGCGAATGCGACCGCAGCGTACAATGGCGGACCATAGGAGGTTTGTTGGATCGCACCGGTAGACGACGTTTCCGCAAGCTGGTACGTGCAGCGTGGACCGCCCCAGTATTGGTTTGAGCATTCGCACACCGAGCGCGAGTTACAGTACCCCGTCTGGAACTGCAGCATCGGCGACCACGGGATCGTACAATCCTTGTTTGTGCGGCACCGCGCGCCACCATGCACATCGACGTGGTAGTTCAGATCATCCGTGTACTCCTCGATGTGGTCCTGGATCCATTGACGCGTTGGATGGCTTTTCGGGTCGCATCCGACAGCCATGTTCGAGTCCTCGGAGCGATCCTGGTACAGACGAATGTGGTCGATCTTCATGTACATCGGGAAGCTGTCACAGATGCGGTTCGTTTCGTTGTTCTTGCCATCCCCACGGCATGGGAACCCTGGGTTGGGTGGGATCGCTCCCCACTGAGCCGAGACTGCGACGTTGAAGATGATATACATGGGCTCTTCTGGGAACAAGCGCACGGGGTTCGACTTCGTCTCATCCTGACCCACATTGATGACTGTCTCGGCAGGGATCTCGTAAATTGGGTTCCCGTGGAGCATCCAACGGATGTAGCCTTCGTCGCCCGTGACCCATTCGAGTTGGTACAGGAGGAACCCTGTGTACGCACCCATGTGGATCCCCCAGTTTGCAGACAACGCATCCATTTGGTAGTCAAACTTGGGCATCACATTCGTCACCGGCGTCGAGTCGTTTCTTGGGAACAAACAGTTTGGGTTTTGGTTGTCCGGGTCACACAAGAACCCACCTTGGTAGGCGTTCATCTCCGGATAGCACGTGCCTTTCTCATTGACACCCCAGTGACCCTTGGACTTGTCGCCATCAATGTACCCGAGGTCGGACTGGACGTCGAGCGACCCAGGACACGTGTCTCGCTCGCACTTGTTGCCCGTGACTCCTCTTTTCAGCGATGCCGCGACGGTGGTGTACGACTGCGTCTGGTTGACATTGACTTCGCAGAAATTGTTCGACGCGTAGCGAAGACCCGTGTACCACGACTGGAATTTACGCGCAGCGTAGTACGCGGTCGGCACATTCGGCAAGTTGGCGCCGGGGGTGATGCACGCGCCAGAGTAAAAGCACGTCAAATACCCATTGTCGATGGTGCCGTTGACCGGAGCGCGTCGGAACTTCTTCCGGAGTCCAGGACCGATTTGAATCGACGACGAAATGGCGACGCCGCCGCCTTCTAGAAGATCGATTTCGGGAGCGCCACGACCTTGGTACGGGTTCAGTCCATGGCCAGGGTTGCCATTGCACGCACTGATGCGCTGGTTGTACGACGGGAACACGTTCTCATCGCACTGGTTATACGAATAGGGCCACATTCGTTGGGTCGAGGCGCTGAAAATGGCGCGTCCAAGGTTGCCCATGAGCCAGAGACCTGGCCACGTAGGGTAATACTGGTTCGTGAGAGCGCGCGCATTGGGACCCTTGCCGATATCCGGATTCCCGGATTCCGGGGTGACCGCCCCGGGCAATTGCATCCGCACTTCGAGCATACCTCCCTGGAAACAAAACTTGTTCCAGGTTTGTAGCATCGCCGCACGGTAAAACTATTGTAACGATGCAAATCACACACGCACAGTCAGACACAGAAACATCCGCATCACGCACAAACCAGCCAACCATCGATCTCGCAAGTCCACTTACAAACGTATTGTTCTGGTACCCTGGTGGGTTGGTGTACTGGTTGTAGATCGAGATGTGGGTGATGTCTTCCATGGTTTTAATCTGCAGGTAGCACACGGGTTTCGTGCCGTTCTCGTCGCTTTGGTCGCAGACGATGGACGTCATGTTGTGCGAGTAAATCTCGAGCGCACCGTTCACGCCATCGGGTTTTTCCAACGACGTCCAGAGATGGTCCTCCCCAGGTTTGAACGATCGGTTCGTGAGACCGAACTCGTCGCTCATGACCAAGTCCCAGTTGTCGCCTCGTGAGGACACATACACCATCTTGTCCTGGGGGGTGGTGGGGTCGATCCACACACCCAAGCTCGAACGCGCTTCGAGCATCAAGAGATCTTTGCGCGCGGTCGTCGTGTTCGCATCGCTGCTGCCGCTGGACTCACCGTACGAGGAGCTCGTCGTTGTGGACTGCCCCGTCGTATTCGTGCTCGCGACCACGGACGTGAGCTGCACACTTGCCGCCAGCACCGCCACGAGCACTAACTGCGAGAGGCGCGCCATGCTGACTTGCGTTTGACTAGGGTCTTGTTTTTCTCACAGGATCTTCCGGAAATAAAAAAGATGGATTCTGCCGTGTTGTAGCAGAAGAGCGAGTGCGATATCGACACTGCTGCAAGCGGACACTCTGTATTAATAGAGGCGACGGGTGGATAGGATAGGATTCTTCGTTGTGACTGCTCGCAGTCTTTGGATCTGAACGTCGATAGAGAGAGCGACTTGGTCGATACTCCAACCGAGCGTGTCGTTCAGTTTGGTTCCAGAAAAACCTCGGTTCCCTGCGATAGCCAACTCAGCACAGCACAGCACAGCATGCAGTGATGGGGGATCGGAGGGAGCAGATAATGGAGAAGGGGCGGAGGGAGTGCAATGCGGAGCCATCCGTTCAGCGGCTCCTCCCATTTGCGCTCCTTCGCACCGTTTATATTTTGGACTGCTGTGATGCTGCACTATGGGAACCAAACAGCACGGATTTGTTGATTGTGCGCTCATAGTTTCGCAGAACCATAGAGAAGTCCGATGGATGCGCAGCATAATCGAGGAGGAGTCGATGGAGGAGGAAGCGATCAAACGGAGCAGCTCCGAGGTTCATGATCAGTGCTACGTGTGCGGTAAAAAACCAGAAACCATAGGGAGGATGTGCGCATCAACTGGTACGACAGCGCCTGTCGCTTGCACGATCATCAGCGAACCTGCCACAACTAGTTTGCTGCTGATTTCGAAACACGCATTCGTCCTCTTGCAGCTTTCGACACCTGCGACTCTGGATATCCTGTGTTTCGAGATCGAGCTCGAGCAATCCAAACCAGCAAATTGATGATGTCAACGGAAGAAAAACGAGCATCGGTGATGGACCAGATCATGCGCGCACCAGATCGTCCACGACACCTCGGATTAAGTACCTCCGCTGCTGCTGTTAAGCAAGAAAAAGCGTGCGTGCAGATGATGTTTGTGATGGATGGATGGTTCGAAGTCTCTGCGAACCAAACCGAGAACGTGTCGAGCAGAACACAGCACTGCCTTGAGCAAACAGTGGGATTGGGAGCAGCATCTCGTCGATGCATCTAGTACATCAGATCAATGGAAGCACGACGTTCTTCCGCGCACTTGCTCCCGGATTACGAATCGAGGCGCAGCTGGGTCTGTAGCCACCTCTCTTTCAGTTTGGTGCGCTCCAGTTTCGCTCGTCCGCACACTCCGATGTCCTCCCGAAGATTCGTTTCTGAAGGCGTGAACATGGCAGATGGATTCCTGAACTTTACCGATGAGGTGCTGGCCCGGTTCTGTCGCTGATGGACCACACTCGTTTTCTAGCGAGTCGCAAACCGCGCCATCCAACAACCAGACGAAACATTTTACATCGCCAGAGAGCGATTCTCTCTGGTCCATTTTGTCGGAGCAAACTGACTCTCGAATGGATTTCTCGAACGATGTGCGTGCAGCTAGAACACCGTGCAGCATCCTGGATTCGAAATATCTTGGGCACCAATTGTTCATTTCCGTAGCGCGTGTGGGATGCGTTTTGTGTTTGTATGGCAGCTCCTTCCTCTTTGTGCTTCCTGCGCAAATCCTCGCAACGGACCCACTCCTTTTGCGATTCAACTTGCTACGTAGTAGAAAACCAGATGCGCCAAGCACCTGGTGACTGGTTTGACTTATTCGCGTTCGTGATGAGTGTAAAGCGTGCGCAAATCAAGTTCAAGTGGGGGAGGAATCGTCATGCATCCTGTGTTAACGCATCGCAACTGTCGCTGTGCCTCGATAATGTGCATCACAGCAGCTACAGAGGGTTGACCTCACACGCTCATCTTGCATTTTGTACGAGAACCCTCTCTCAAACGGAAACGAATCAACATCCAAAGAGGGTTTGCAAATGGTTTTTGGTTTAGACTCGCATTGACACAGTGATCGAGAGACGATCTGGTCTCTTGAGCAACGAGTCTCGCTGCTGAAGCGATCGATCTCGCTTTGGAACAAAAAGTACCACACGGAGCAAAACAATGCGTGATTCTTCCGCTTTTCGATACAAAGAGAATCAAACGTCACTCGTTCGATATGGAAAGAGTGACAGTGTTGAAGCTGTAAATATAAATACGGTGCTTGATGCACCTCGTAGTTTTTGTATACGTTTTTATATTTAGCTTTCCTCTTTTCGCTGCTGGCATTGATCGACTGCGCTTGCCGGGTAGACGTTGATTCATTTGCTCGGCAGCCCCTCGGCGGCTTCTCGGTTGGATGCTTCGGCGCCGATAAAGACTCCCTGTGGTGCCCTGTTGCTGCTAACCACAGGAAACATGAAGATGGAGTTTGGGATCGAGAACTCGGCGCGGCTGGCATGGCGGAACACACCGGATCTGCTGCTAAACGAAGAATCGCTCGTCGACGTGATCACAAAGTTGCGCGCGCAGGTGCAAGCGATCGAGAAAAACGAGCTTCTAAGCGGCACGGCACTGCCGCCGTGGCTGCTCAAGGCGCTGACGGAGGTAGCGGGGAGCGTCGATGCGGTCGTGGAGTGCCAGTCGCTGCAGGACCAAGTGAATTTCCTGCAGAAAGAGGTGCTGGACCTGCGGCACGAAATCCTGCTGCAGCAAAGCGCAAACAGCGGGAACAGCGGCGGTTCAGGGTACAATCCAACCCCACACCATCGGCAGTCCACAGCGCTACGCAGCCACAGTCCACAGCGCAAATCTGCATCGGCTCGACCGGTCGGTCTTGTTTCCATAGCGGGGAGCTCGTCTCATGATCTCAGTGCAGACATTGCTGCGGCGACAGCCACTGCCGCTGCGTTCATGGACGCAACCCCTTCTCCCGCTGTCAGCATTGAGCAGTTGTTGAAGCCCCTTTGGGATTGCATTCACAAGCAAACCAACAATTTCTCAGCACTCCGCGATGACTTCAAAGATGCGAAAGACACGGTGGCGAGACTGCAATCCGAGATCAAGCGTCGCGATGCTGTCGTCCAGGCAAGAAACAGCAAGCACGAAGGCGTCGTCCAGAGCCAAGTGGACAAGATCAACGAGAGTTTGCGAGCGTGTGTCACCAGGAACGATTTGATTGGCGCAGAGCAACGCATCGCGCACCAAATGAAGGCGGACAGACAGCGTACGCTTGAAGAAGTGGAGACGCGCTCGAACCAACTTGTCGATGATTTGCTTTCGTCCCGCGCGGAGCAGGAGGATATCAACAGTATGAATGGCGAGACGATGCAGCTTCTCACGCGGAAGCAAGGAAGACTCGAAGAGCTGATAGTTGACTTGACGAAGCGACAGCAGGACACGCAAGAAACCGCGAGTGAGATGCAAAAGGGGCTCGAGGATACGGTGAAACAACTGACTGCAAACACGAATGCGCTTGGCGCCGTCGAAGAGAAAATGAAGGACTTTGAAGACATCCAGAAATTTGTGGATCAGCTGTGTGTAGAGGTGAAGGCGTCGTTTGCAGTTCAGGACCAGCTGCGCGGAGAACTCGAGAAGAAAACCATTGACCGAATCGCAGAGAGCGTCGCCATTGTTAGCAGCGAAGTCGAGGCGGTGAACCACACGCTCATGGGGGTGGTGAACCAGAGTCTCGATAGCGAAATCAAAGCGGTCGCAGGGAAGCTAGATATGGTCTCGCTCACTGTCGCAGACTCGGTGAAAAAGATCTCCGTCATCCAAAAGCAGAACGCCGCCACCGAGGAGCAGAATCGCTCGCAGTTTTCGCAAGCGTTTGACTCTGTGGATCGCATCTTGGTCAATATGAGCAATCTCTCCGAAGAAAGTATGAAGGTGTCATCGGACCTGCAGCACGTGATGCAAAGCGGCGACGCTCTCACAAAGGAGGTGCATGAGTATCGTGAGAGTGCCGACCGCCGTATCGCAGCGCTGCAAAAGCACACGCATGCATTGCAGACCGACGTGGACAAGACGAACCGAACGATGGAGAACGAGCTCGCAATGGCGAAAAACCAATTGTTCCATGCGGAAGATTCCATTTCCACCTTGCGGAGAGAGATTGAAGAGACACAAGGAGAAGTGGACAGGAATTTCCGCAGCCAGCAGCAAGAGAGCAAAGCACTCAACAGTGCTGTGGACAACCTTGACGCAGCAAAAGAAGCCATGATGGCAAGACAGGACAGCGCCGAGTCCCAGATGGCGGTGCTGCAAGCAGAGAATCGTGCTGAAATCCAAGCAGCGACCATGAAGCTGGTGAGCATTGTGGATAAAGAATCCGATCGTATTGAAGCGCTGTACACATCATTCCAATCCAAGCAGGAGCGTTTTGCAGAGGTCGTCGCGAAATCGTCGATTCGCAATATGGATCTCGCTGATATGAATCGCGAAATCGACAAAGTGTGCGAAAGCTTTGTCCAGGAATGCTGGAAATTCGAGATCTCGGCTCGTTCAAGCAATAAAGCGACTGCTCGGTCATCCGATAACAATAGCAGTTCAGGTGGTGCGAGGAAACTCCTCAACGAACGACAGCAGCAGCTTCTGGTCCAGAATTGCCAGTTCGTCGCGGATCTCATTGTCGCCAGAGCAGAGTATGAGGCATTGCAAACGGGATGCAATAAGGAACTGAAGAATCAGCATGACATGGACGAGGCGATGCTGGACACCCAAGTGTCGATTGTCGACAAGGTGAAGGTGAAGATTCACACGAAGATCATGAATAACAAGAACATTGGGGAGCAGTTCGACAAAAGCGCGCTAGACCGACGGGAGCTGTATATTGACACGATTTCGAACATGCTCAATGCGAGCATGAAGCGGCGCACAATGGGTGGCTTCAGCTGTGAGCAGCGAGGTAGTCGAGACGAATCTGGTGGAGCGTCCTCCGTTGAAGCACCGCAAGTACCGAGTGTGAGCACAACTGGGAATGGAACGTCGAGGCGGAAAACTGTGCGAGATACTGCCAGTAGACAATCCATAGCGCTGGTGGCGTCCGGTCTCTCAGCTGATGGCGAGTCGACTCGGACGGCATTTCCACCTGGATCTTCATACGTCTTCCGCGCCGGATTCCGTTTGCCAAAAGCTGCTCCTCCAAACTCGCCGATGTCTCCGGTTCGGATTGGAACTGTGACTCCGCTCGGCGGTATGGCTCCACTGACAATTGGAGAGGGTGGTGCGAAGTGCGATTTCCTTGCATCGCCACCAGAGATCGACGGCAGCGGTGGAGGTGGTGGCACAGAAAGTGAGAACCTTTTGGGATGGACACCTGGAAACAACAAAGACCAAGACATGGGGATGTCGAAATCCTACTCCCTCCCCGCACTGAAGCAGTAAGTTATGCTAACAAGGTAGCCACGGTTGCGAATAGAGGTTTTGAAACGAGCCAGACTTCATCGGATCTCCTTTCTCGTCCTGCTTGAGCACGAAACACACAGTAAATGCATGTGCACTTATCAGCAGGAGACCAAGATGGATTCGGGAAATGTCCACCCACATTGAGCGAGCACGAAGAGTCTCGAGACGTTATATATTTCGAGAGAATCGAGGTGCGTTCTTGCTGTCTTGCTACGCCGTTTCAGCATCCACTTTATTACCCGCGTCTTTTCGAGCTCCGGTCGTGCGTTGGTTGTGCTGCACCATTTGGGTAACCTCGTGCGCAGCTTTTCTTGTCGGGAGAGTTCGACTCTCGGGGAGAAAGGAGATCATGCAGCGCAGTGCAAATGACAACGGCAAGCTCGACGATGTGGAGGTACGTTGCTGCTATCTCCTGTAGATATCTCTCAATGTGTGCGCTCGACTGATCTGGCGTTTGGTGTTGCGATCGCACGTCCAGGTCATGGGAGTCCAGCGACTAGCTCCGTCGACGAGTCCGTCGAAAGAAGCCGCGATCGCAAACGTGCCCGTTGGCGTCGTCAATTTCGAACCAAACTACGCAGTCTCCACTGCCTCCGGTTCGCCGACAAAGCGCACCGCCCTGAAGGATTCGTCACATATCACGGCGCCAACCTCGTTTGTGCAACTTTCGACAGGTTTTTCCGTCGGTGGCGGGCATGTCATCGCGAGGGTCGATCCCGCGCTCAAGGACGATGGCGAAATCGAACCAAAAGTGTTTGTTCCGTACGAGCGCGTGGCTAACCTCCCGCCGCGTAAAGTGGAAGTGGAACGCAAGAAACGCCTCTATGAGTCCGCGAACCTCGGCGAGCTGATCAACCAGCGCATGGCCAGCTTCCAGCAAACAGCAATGTACAAGAAAGTCGCCGACGACAGCAGTGGTGCAGCGAAGATGATCATCGATAGCCTGAGTCTACACCTCTTTGACGATGAGAGCTACGAGATCCACAGCCCGCTCGAGTGGATACGACTTGGCACGCGCCACGATGGGTCCGTCCAGATCCCTGTGACAGCATTGTACACTGTCCGTGGACTTTCGAGCTTTTGGTGTGACGGCCATGTTATTGGCTACAACTCGATGACACAGATGTACTCGGTCAACTTTCAACGCAACAAAAAGTCTGAGATCATCGACTCGAAACGCCTCGACATATGTTTCAAGACCGAGGACCCAACTAACTTTGCCGACCGATACATGAAAGCCCAGCTTTCTAGGCTGCAAGCGCAAAACCTGCTCCGCAAGAACCTCTATGTGGACTGCATGCCAGTCGAAGAGCTGCACAAGCTGGGCAACGAGAGTCTCAACAAGATTGTTCGCCTAGCGACTGCGATTTTCCACGGTAAAAACCACCGCATCCCGGACACGACGCGGATTTTACACGAAATCCAGTTGAATTACCTGCGCACGATGAACAAGATCGTCTTTGATTTCCACCAGCAAACGAACCGCAATCCAGAAGTGTTCAGCAGCTTCCTACAAGACGAAGAAGAGATCCCGGCCGGTCCCTGTGAGCGCGTCGTGGTCCAATCGACTGCAGGGAGGAAAACACAAGCGCCGCCAGTGGATTACGCAGACCAGTTTATCGGATTCTCGTTCCAGACGTTCCTGACCTCCCCCGAGGCGCTCGCAGCGCTGCTGAAAGTCAACGAAGAGTGCTACCGAGTGCTTCAACTGGAGCTTTTCAGCGTGAAGTCTGGGCGAAGCACGAAACTCGAGGAGTTCCAGCAGCGCCAGCAAGCGCTTGAGCGAGTCGTACTCAAGACGATCAACGAGGAATGGCCGAATAAAATCGCAGCGATCATCAAGACGTCGCTAGCCAACGTGGGGAAAGGCTGGTACTTCTTGCAGGAGAGCAGACAAGATACATACGAATTCAGCAAGCTGCGCTCTCTGCTCCGGCGAATCAACTTGGCCATGAAAGACACACTCCGGTTTCTCACGGACCACTCGCTGCATATCTTCCGCGACTTCATCAAGCGAGCGACGATCGGTCCCGTGCACATTGTCGACGCGAGGACAGCGTTTGTCGCCTACCCCGACTTGGATCGAGCCACACTTGGGGACATTAAGTGGCAGTACCTCTGTCTCGAGCGTCAGCTTCTATCGCCTACTTCTCTGTTTATCGTGAATCTGAGCGTCTCGACGGACGTGTACGTGATTAATCAGCACGAAGTGGATGCGGCTGCGGAGAAAATGGCGAAGTGGAAGCCAAAGGATCCGGAGGATACCTCCGAAGTGTGTCCATTCCACCCGGTGGAGCAAAAGAAGGGCCACATTTTCGCATTCAGTACGAACATCGCCACCTTCAAGACGCTCATGGTCGACATGTTTTTGAAAATGCTCGAGAATCTGAAAAATATCAAGCAAGTCGAGCAGGTCGTGATGAACAAACTGTTCTGGAGCAGCCATCCCTGCATTCCAAGTGTGAGCGCCAATGAGAAATGGGTGCTCGCTCTGAAAGACGAGATTGAAACCTTGATGGGGAAAGCGGAGGTCCCACTTCGCGAGTACCTGCTGCAGTACGAGAGCTACATCGCGTTTGTGAACTTGAACGAAGACGAGTACTTGGCCGAGTTCCAAGCGCAAAAGCCCCCCAATCTGCCAGTGATCCAAGAGACCATCAAGAAGCATTTCCAGGACGCGATCGTGGTGGAGAACCATATCCCAGCGACAAACATCGAGCTGGGCATGTACTCCGTCAACTGCACCAGTATTCGCACGCTGCTAGCCGAAAAGCATCGCCGACTCGCGAAGAAGCTGCTAGATTTCCAGTTGAAAAACTCGACGACACTTGCGAAGGAGTTGCTGGAGAAATACGAGTCGATCAATCGCCAGCTCCAGAAAATCCCACAGAATATCGAAGAATTGACCGAGATGAACAGCTATTTGGAGAGCGTGAGCGCGCAAATGGCTCCATTGCTCACCCAGGGTCAGCAGCTGATCAAGTTCCGTGTGATGCTGGACAATTTCCAGTACCACTACGAGCGGGAGGATTTCATGACCATTTGGCGAGTTCGCCTCTGTCCGAACAATATCAACGAACAGATCAAGCGCATGCACCACATCCTTCAGATGCAGAAAGCGCAGTTTTCCAACGACATGCGGGATCAGCAGGTGGAGTTCACGGAGTCGCTCCGCATTCTGCACAACGAAGTCGATGGCTTCCGCCAATACACCGATCTAGCGCGTCTCGATCAAATCCACAAGTACGTGATCAACATTGAGCAAAAGATCTCCAAAGCCGACGAAGATGCCAAGCTTTTCAACTCCCGGGAAGCGCTTTTCGGACACGAGATCACAGACTATGACGAAATCCAAAAGATCCGCCGGGACTTTGAGCCGTACTCGATTCTCTGGAAAACAGCGCATGGGTGGCTGAAAGAGCACAAGAAGTGGATGGATGGCGCGTTTCTCGATGTGAACGGCGAGGAGATCGAGAGTTTCGTCGAGACAAGTTGGAGCGCCATCCAGAAGGCATTGAAGCAGTTTGAGAAAATCGGCGTGAAAGGCTGCACGGACATTGCGACGATGATTAAAGACGAGATCGCGGTCTTCCGTCCTCACGTGCCACTGATTTTGGCGTTGCGCAACCCAGGCATGCAGGAGCGCCATTGGAATCAAATGAACCAGGAGATCCAAATGACGTTCCGTCCCGATCGCGGCATGAAATTGAGCTACGTCTTGGAGCTGGGTCTTGAAACGCATTTGGAGACGATCTCTCGCATCTGCGAAACCGCGGGGAAAGAATACCAAATCGAGAAAACCCTGAACGCCATGGAAGAGCAATGGAAGACGATGACCTTGACGATCATCGATTACCGTGAAACCGAGACGTACATCCTGAAAAGCGTGGACGAGATCCAGGCGCTACTCGACGAGCAAATCACGACGACGCAGGCGATGCAGTTTTCAGCGTTTAAGAAACCTTTTGAAGAACGCATTAACCGCTGGGAAAGGACTCTGAGCACGGTCTCCGATGTCCTCGATGAGTGGATTCAAGTCCAGCGCAGTTGGCTGTACCTCCAGCCCATTTTCGACTCGCCCGACATCAACAAGCAGCTGCCAACCGAGGGAAAGCGATTCGCGACGGTCGATAAAAACTGGCGCCAGACGCTGTCGGCCGCGAAGCAGAAACCGAGTGTGATCAACTTTTGCAACAACGACAAGCTGCTAGATCGCTTCCAAGAGAGCAACCGGTTCTTGGAGCAAGTTCAAAAAGGGCTGAGCGACTTCCTGGAAACGAAGCGATCGGCGTTCAGCCGATTTTACTTCCTATCGAACGAAGAATTGCTTTCGATTCTTTCGGAGAGTAAAGATGTGAAGTTGGTTCAGCCGCATCTCAAGAAATGCTTTGAAGGTGTTGTGTCCGTCGAGTTCCAAGAAGACCTCACGATCACCGCGATGATCTCGGCCGAAGGCGAGAAAGTTGGCATGGTGAAGGCGGTGAACCCCGTGGGGAAAAACGTCGAGCACTGGATGACCGAAGTGGAAGAGATGATGCGGGTGTCCATCCGAGAGGTGATGTTCAACTCGATTCAGGACTACACCAAGATATCGCGCACCAAATGGATTCAAAAATGGCCGGGCATGTGTGTGCTGAATGGCAGTCAGTTCCACTGGACGCGCGAGATGGAGGAAAGCATGTCCGCCGCAGGAAGTGACGGGGTGAAGAAGATGATGGGACGCCAGCTCTCCCAGCTCGCCGACATGGTGGAGATGGTGCGAGGACGTCTCGACAAGCTTGCGCGTATCAGTGTCGGCGCGCTCACCGTGATCGATGTGCATGCTCGCGACGTGACCGCACGACTGGTGCACAACAAAGTGAGCACGAAAGAGGATTTCATGTGGTCCAGCCAACTGCGATACTATTGGGAAGACGACTTGTTCGCGGACATGGTCTCTGCACGTCGTCCGTATGGCTATGAATACCTAGGCAACTCGTTTCGACTCGTGATTACTCCGCTCACCGACAAATGCTACATGACGCTGATGGCTGCGCTGCAAATGATTCTCGGCGGCGCGCCTGCTGGTCCCGCTGGGACGGGCAAGACCGAGACCACGAAAGATCTCGCCAAGGCTCTGGCCAAGCAATGCGTGGTCTTCAACTGCTCCGACGGTCTCGACTACATTGCCATGGGGAAGTTCTTCAAGGGACTTGCCTCATGCGGAGCGTGGGCGTGCTTCGACGAGTTCAACCGGATCAATATTGAGGTGTTGTCGGTGATCGGACAGCAGATCACGACGATCCAACTCGCGATCCGTGCCGGCGACAAGCGCATCGTGTTCGAAGGCTCCGATATCGCCGTGAACCCTCAGTTCGGTGTGTTCATCACGATGAATCCTGGGTACGCTGGCCGCTCGGATCTCCCCGACTCCCTCGCAGCACTTTTCCGTCCCGTGGCGATGATGGTGCCAGATTACGCCATGATCGGCGAAATCATGTTTTTCGCCTATGGGTACGAGAAAGCCAAAGAGTGCGGGGCGAAAATGGTGACGACGTTTAAACTCTGTTCCGAGCAGTTGTCGTCGCAATCGCACTACGACTACGGGATGCGCGCGGTGAAAACGGTCATCACCGCTGCTGGTAACTACAAGCGCTCGGATCCAGATATGGACGAAGAAGTGCTGCTGCTGCGTGCGCTGCAGGATGTGAACCTGCCGAAATTCCTGGCGCACGATATCCCGCTGTTTAACGGCATCATCAACGATCTCTTTCCCGGGAAATCTAGACCACAGCTCAACCTTGGCGCGCTGATCCGAGTGATCAAGCTAACGATCGAAAAGCAGAAGCTGCAGGCGCATCCGTTTTTCCTGATGAAGGTCGTCCAGTTGTACGAAACGCTGTGCGTTCGCCACGGTTTGATGGTTGTCGGCGCCACAGGTGGCGGGAAGTCTTCGAACTTGAGCGTGCTTGCGGAGGCGTTGACCGAGCTGAAGAACCTGGGCGAGCTTGGCCACGCCTATGAACGCGTGCTGCGGTACCAGTTGAACCCAAAGTCGATCACGATGGGGCAGTTGTACGGCGAGTTCGATGCGAACACCCATGAATGGCAGGATGGGATCCTGTCGACCCTGTATCGAGAAGCGGCGAGCGACACGAAATCGGATCGCAAGTGGGTCATCTTCGATGGTCCCGTGGATGCCATTTGGATTGAAAACATGAATACCGTGCTGGACGACAACAAGAAGCTGTGTCTTGCGAGTGGCGAGATCATCCAGATGTCGAACGAAATGACGATGATGTTCGAGGTCGAGGATCTTTCCGTGGCCTCGCCCGCGACAGTGAGTCGCACCGGGATGGTGTACATGGAACCGAGTTCGCTGGGCTTTGATCCGTTTATCCAGAGTTGGCTGGAAAACCTGGCGCACGAGATCGGTGGCTCCCAGCTCGTTGGGTCGCAGAACTTGCTCGATTTCTGCTCCACTCTGTACCACTTGTTCGACCTGTATCTGCGTCCATGCCTCCAATTTGTCACCTTTTACGTGAAGGAGTGGCTTCCGCAGATCCCTTCGAATTTGGCGCAGAGCCTGATGCGCTTGCTGGATTGCTTCTTGGCGCCACTCAAGAAAGAGGAAAAGAAAGATGCGAAAATGGAGCAGATGGCGTATTTCCTGCGCAACCTCGAAAGCATTTTCGTGTTCTGCGTGATCTGGTCGATTGGCGCCACTGGGAACGATGCTGGCAGAGTTCGCTTCGATGCCTACTTGCGGGGGGAACTCGCAGGCAACAACGCGGAAAAGATGATCCCACCCACGGGACTTGTGTACGACTACTCGTTTGATATCGCAAAGGAGACGTGGGTGCCTTGGTTGGACACGATCAGCAAGTTTTCCATCGACCCGAGCGCGTCGTTCTCGGAGGTTGTGGTCCCCACGAGCGACTCCGTGCGGTCAACTTTTCTGATGAACCTCGCGTTGCCGCTGGGGGTTCACATGTTGATCGTTGGTCCGACCGGAACGGGCAAGACCATCAATGTGAACCAATTCCTGGAGAAGTCGGACCCAGACAGATTCATTCCGCTGAAAATGTCGTTCTCGGCTCAAACGAGTGCGAATCAGACCCAGGATTTCATCGATTCGAAAATGGAAAAGCGTCGCAAAGGGGTGTTTGGACCGGCAGCGGGGAAGAAGTTCATCATCTACGTCGACGACTTGAATATGCCCAAGCAAGAGGAGTACTTTGCCCAACCACCGATCGAGATCCTGCGTCAGTGGTTCGACCAGGCAGGATGGTATGACCGCAAATTGTTGCAATTCCGAACGATCATTGACGTCGTGTTTGTTTGCTCCATGGGACCTCCCGGTGGAGGTCGCAACCCGATCACGCCACGGTTTGTGCGGCACTTCAATATCGTCGGGTACACGGAGATGTCGGATCAGAGCAAAGCGGTCGTGTTCGATACGATCCTCGGCAATTTCTTCCAAAGGTTCTCCGAGGAGATCAAACCTGTCGAGGTCGCCAAGAAGTTCGTCAAGTCGTCGATCTATATCTACAACACCGTGATCGCCGAACTGCTGCCGACCCCAGCGAAATCCCATTACACGTTTAACCTGCGAGATCTCGCCAAGGTGTTCCAAGGCGTGCTCATGGGCGATCCGAAACGTATCTCGAAGCTGGAGCAGATGGTGCGTCTGTGGGTCCATGAAAACATGCGCGTGTTCGAAGATCGGTTCACGACCGTCGCCGATCACACGTGGTTCCAGGATCTGCTGAAAACCCAAGTGGCGACGGTGTTCGGGGAGTCCTTGGGGATCCCAGGAGCATCAGCGGGCGACGCTGCGTCCAAGAACGCGGCATGGGAGCTCGCGCACCCGACGAGAAATCTCTTCTATGGGGACTACATGGTACCTGGCGCGGATCCAAAAGTGTACGAAGAAATCGCCGATGTCGATAAGTTGCAATCCCAGGTGGAAGAGTATCTGAATGACTACAATGCCGAGAGCAGCGCGCCTATGAACTTGGTCATGTTTATGAATGCGATCGAGCACGTGTCTCGCATCGCGCGCGTAATCCGACAGCCCCAGGGGAACGCTCTTTTGCTCGGCGTCGGTGGTAGTGGACGGCAGTCCCTCACGAGGCTTGCCGCGTACATGGCAGAGTACCTGTGCAACCAGATTGAGATCACGAAGGGATACGGCGTCGCCGAGTGGCGCGAAGATTTGAAGAAGTGCTTGATGAAGGCGGGTATCGATGAGAAACCGATCGTGTTCCTGTTTTCCGATGTACAGATCGTGCATGAGACCATGCTGGAAGACATCAATAACGTGCTGAATAGTGGCGATGTCCCGAATCTGTACGCACCCGAAGATCTCGACCAGATCGGCAACCACTGTCGCTCCTACTGCGTGAAGAAAAAGATCCCTCCGACGAAACTCAACACCTTTGCGCAGTACTTGCTGCTCGTGCGACAGAATCTGCACTTGGTGCTGTGCATGAGTCCGCTCGGCAACCTGTTCCGTGACCGCATTCGAATGTTCCCATCCTTGGTGAACTGCTGCACGATTGACTGGTTCAGTGAGTGGCCGGCCGAAGCGCTCCAATCGGTGGCTGCGAGCGCGATCACGTCGGCCGATTTCCAGCTGGGTGGTGGTTCGGAAGGAGGCGTCGACTCGAGTGCCGTCGTGAGCATTTTCCAGACGATCCACCAAAGCGTCGAAAAGGAGTCTGTCCAGTTCTACGAAAAGCTTCGTCGATACAACTACGTCACGCCCACGAGCTACTTGGAGTTGCTTCACACTTTCAAGACGGTGCTGCTGCTCAAGCGCGACGAGGTGCAGTCGAAACGCAGCCGTCTTCAGAATGGTGTGGACAAAATCATCGCCACGAAAGACCAGGTCGCTGGCATGCAGGAGCAGCTTGTCGCACTCAAACCGCAGCTCGAGAAGACGCAGATCGACGTCGACGAGATGATGAAGCAGATCGTACTCGATAAAAAAGATGCCGACGAGACCAAAGCCGTCGTCGAGAAAGAAGAGCAGATCGCGAACAAAAAGGCAGCCGACACCAAAGCCATCGCTGACGATGCGCAGCGAGACTTGGACGAAGCGCTTCCAGCACTTGAAGCCGCCGTGCAGTGTCTGAATCGGTTGAAAAAGTCCGATATTGATGAAGTCAAAGCGCTGAAGAATCCTCCCCACGGTGTAAAACTGACGATGGAAGCTGCGTGTATCATCTTTGGGATCAAGCCCACGATGAAAACGGACCCCGACAAAGCGGGTCAGAAAGTGAAAGATTACTGGGAGAGCGCGCAGAAGACGATCCTCGGGAACGCCAAGAAGCTCATGGAAGACATGCTGAAGTTCGACAAAGACAACATTGGCGAGAAGATCATCCAGCAGCTGGATCCGTACATCGAAATGGAAGAATTCTCGCCGGCGTCCGTGCGGAAAGCGAGTCTCGCGTGCGAAGCCATCTGCATGTGGGTACGCGCGATGCACACGTACCACAATGTCGCGAAAATGGTCGAGCCGAAGAAGATTGTGTTGGCCACGGCACAAGCTGAGCTGGATGTCACTCTGGGTGTGCTCGCAGACGCAAAGGGGAGACTGCAAGCTGTCGTCGATCGCCTCGCAGAGCTTGAGAAAAGCTACAACGGTGCTGTCGAAAAGAAAGACCAGCTCGTGCGTGACGTGCGGCAATGTGAGATCCGGCTCGAGTCGGCGCTGAAGCTGATTGGGCTGCTCGGAGGAGAAGAAACGCGTTGGGCGGCGACGATCCGACAGCTCAATCAGGACTACACCAACCTGATCGGCGACGTCGTGATCTCTGCTGGTACGATCAGCTACCTCGGCACATTCACCAGCGAGTTCCGCGAGAGCTGTGTGTCGGCATGGTACGCGGGACTTCAGAAGTTTAGCATCCCACACACCCCTGGTTGCAATATCATCACGACGCTCGCCGACCCCGTGAAAGTGCGTGGCTGGCAAATCGCGGGACTTCCATCCGATAATTTGTCGGTGCAAAACGGCATCATCATGGCTCGAGCGCGTCGTTGGTCGCTGTTGATCGATCCGCAGGGTCAAGCGAATCGGTTCATCAAGAACTTGGGGAAAGATACGTCGGAAAACGGCATCGATGTGATCAAACTGACGGACAAAGGCTTCCTGAAGACGCTCGAGAATGGGATTCGCTTTGGGAAGTGGGTCCTCCTTGAAAATGTGGGCGAAGCGCTTGATGCCACGCTGGAGCCGATACTGCTGCAAAGTAAGTTCAAGCAAGGTGGACAGGTCATGATGAAGATTGGCGACTCGACGGTGCCATACAATGCGTCGTTCCGATTCTTCATGACGACCAAGCTGCCCAATCCACATTACCCCCCTGAGACATCGGTGAAGGTCACGCTGCTCAACTTCACCATCACCCCGAAAGGGCTGGAAGACCAGGCACTCGGCGTTGTCGTGCAAGAAGAGATGCCCGAACTGGCGGAAAAGAAGAACTCGCTTGTGGTCTCCAATGCGCGCATGAAAGCGGAGCTCGTTGAAATCGAAAACAAAATCCTGTACATGCTCGCAAACTCGAAAGGCAATATCCTGGACGACACCGAGCTGATCGACACGTTGGGCAAGGCGAAAATCACGTCGGAAGACATCAACGAGAAAATGGCCGAAGCGGAGATCACCGAGAAAGCGATCGATGAGTCCCGTGAACGGTACCGCGGCGTTGCCTTCCGCGCCTCGCTTCTGTTCTTCTGCATTGCCGATTTGGCGCTCGTGGACCCGATGTACCAGTATTCCCTCCCGTGGTTCGTCGGTCTTTTCGTGAAAAGTATTCGCAGCGCGAAAGAAAGCGACCAGCTGGAAGAGCGGCTCGCGAACTTGAACGACTCCGCGACGTACTCGCTGTACCGCAACATTTGCCGGTCCTTGTTTGAAGAGCACAAGCTGCTGTTCTCGTTCCTGCTGACGATCAAGTTGCTGCAAGGTGCTGATAAGATCGATATGCTGGAATGGCGCTTCCTGATCTCGGGGTCGGCGCCAAGCTCCGTTGACGCTGCAAACCCAGACACAAACTGGATCGAAGATCGAACCTGGCGCGAAGTTTGTGCGCTCTCGACCCTCCCCGCGTTCGAAACGTTCGTCGCGAGCATGCGGAGCAATACGAGCATGTGGCGCAAGATCTTCGACTCGTCCGACCCCCAGCTGGAGCGCCTGCCATCGGCGCTGGACCACACGCTGAATTCGTTCCAAAAGCTTTGCATCCTGCGCTGCATCCGTCCCGACCGCATGACGGAAGCGATCCAAAACTTTGTCGTCGAGCACATCGGTCGACGCTTCATCGAACCCCCGCCGTTTGATTTGGTGAGCTCGTATGCGGATGCGACCGTGATCACGCCGATTATCTTTGTGCTCTCGACTGGCTCCGATCCTGCGAAAGAGCTTCTCGTGTTCGCTGAGACCATGAAAATGAATCGCAAGCTGAACTCGATTTCCTTGGGTCAGGGTCAAGGTGCGATCGCGGCGAAGATGATCGACGACGCGATCACGAGCGGCAAGTGGGTCTTGCTGCAAAACTGCCACTTGGCGATCAGTTGGATGACCCAGTTGGAACGCATCTGCGACGAACTGAACCCGGATTCGACGCACCGGGACTTCCGATTGTGGCTCACGAGTCGACCCTCGAGCTCGTTCCCGACGTCCGTGCTCCAAAACGGCGTGAAGATGACGAAAGAACCCCCCAAAGGCATTCGCGCGAACCTCAAGAACTCGTACATCAAGTTGACGAACGAGACGCTCGATGCGACGTCCAAGCCCGACCAATTCCGCAAGCTGCTCTTTGGGTTGAGCTTCTTCCACGCTGTGGTGATTGAGCGCAAGCGGTTCGGTCCGCTGGGCTGGAACATCCCGTACGCATTCAATGACACCGATTACGATATCAGTCGCGCGCAATTGGAGATGTTCCTCGATTTCTACGACGTGGTGCCGTATAAAGTGCTCTGTGTGATGACGTCGGTCGTGAACTACGGTGGTCGCGTGACGGACGACAAAGATATGCGCACGATCGATGTGATCCTGGAAGGCTTTTTCAACAGCAAGATCCTGCAGGACGAGTACAAGTTCTCAAGAAGCGGTCTGTATTTCGCTCCCGACGTAGCGAGTGGCGGCGACGGCGATGCGCTGCAGAGCTACATGGACTACATCGACGCCTTACCGCTGAACCCCGAGCCGGAGGTGTTTGGCATGCACGACAACGCCAACATCACGTGCGCGATGGCGGAGACGTTCAACATGTTCGACATCATCCTCGCGCTGCAGCCTCGCGTGTCGACGGGTGCAGGGCAGTCGCGCGAGAGTATCATCGAGCAGCAAGCGAAAGCCATCGAAGACCGCTTGCCTGCGCTTTTCGAGGTCGAATCGATCGGAATCCGATACCCCGTGATGTACGAGGAGTCCATGAACACGGTGCTGGTGCAGGAAGTGCAGCGCTACAACTCGCTGCTGCACGTGATGAAAGTGTCGCTGCCCAACTTGCAGAAAGCGCTGAAAGGTCTGATCGTGATGTCGCCTGAGCTGGAGACGATGGCGAATTGCATTTTCAACCAGAAAGTTCCCCCGCTGTGGGAAAAGAAGGCGTACCCATCGCTCAAACCGTTGAGTTCGTGGGTGGACGATCTGCTCGAGCGCCTCCGCTTCCTCACCAACTGGGTCGACGCGGGGATCCCCGTCGTGTTTTGGCTCTCGGGCTTCTTCTTCCCGCAGGGGTTCCTCACGGGGATCCAGCAAAACCACGCCCGCCAGTTCAACATCGCGATCGACACGCTCTCGTTCGACTTTCTCATGCACCCAGACCCCGTCGAGGAGATCCGCCGCAAACCGTTGAAAGGCGGGTGCTACATGACGGGTCTCTTCATCGAAGGCGCGCGTTGGGACAAGGCGACCCACTCACTCATCGATCCGTTCCCCAAGGAGCTGTTTGCCAAGATGCCGGTGATCCATTTGCTGCCCATCAAAGACCGCCACGCGCCGCAAAGCGGCATCTACCGCTGTCCCGTGTACAAGATCCTCACGCGCACGGGGACGCTGTCGACGACGGGTCATTCCACGAACTTCGTGTTTTGGATCGAGGTGCCGTCCAACAAAGACACCATCTTCCGGAACTCGCTCGTCTCGGAGACGAACCTGCAGATCCAATTTGCCGACCAGGACTACTGGATCAAAGCGGGTGTCGCCTGTTTCCTCTCATTACGATACTAGCTGCTGCAGTCAAAAAGAAGAAAAAGCCACCACACCAGCACGCGAACGAATAGAGACATGCATACAAACATAAAAAGCAAACCTCCTTTATTCACAATCGAGCATCAAAAGACGCCAGGATATATCAAAATGATCGCTTCCCCTTGCGCTCGGAACAAACGTGTCGCTTCCACCGTCTCGACACGCAGCTATGCAGCCCTTGTGTGTCTTCCTTGAGCGTGTTTTGCGCTTCTCATGTAGTTTTGTTGAAAGGTTCGCAGTGGTTTCTCTCTCTCTTGTGGGTGTGGGTGTAGTTTATGAATACAGACCGATTGGCGTTTGTCAATTCTTAATCCCCTCGCGCTCGATCTGCTCGCCATTCAGGATTTTCTTGATCTCTGCGCCAGAAAGCGTCTCGTATTTCAAAAGCGCCTTTGCAATCTTCTCCAAGTCGCCGTGATGAGTCTCAAGAATGGTCTTCGCGCGCTTGTATGACGCATCGCAAAGCTTCTTCACTTCGTCGTCAATGAGTTTACGCGTCGTGGGACTGGTGTCGTTGGTGCGCAGATCGTGGAACACGAGACCCACTTCGTCGCTCATGCCGTACTTGGTCACCATCACGCGCGCAATATTTGTCGCTTGCTGAATGTCGGACGACGCACCGCCGGTGATTTCGTTCGCGCCGAAGGTGAGCTCTTCCGCGATGCGTCCGCCCATGCACACATCCAGTCGCGCCAGCATCTGCTTTCTCGACACGCTCGTTTGATCGCCTTCTGGGAGCTGGGACACCATGCCGAGTGCCTGTCCACGAGGCATGATGGTCGCTTTGTACACTGGATGGGCACCTGGTGTATTGATCGCTACGAGTGCGTGGCCACCTTCATGATATGCAGTCAGCTTTGCCGACTCCGGTGTAATCAGCGCCGACTTTCGCTCCGAACCCATCAGGATTTTGTCCTTGGCGTACTCGAACGAGTCCATGTCGACGACATCAGCATTTTTCATCGACGCGCGCAAGGCTGCTTCGTTCACCAGGTTGAAAAGCTCGGCACCCGACATGCCAGGGGTAGCTCTCGCCAGCACATCCAAGTCCACGTCCTTACCAAGCGGGACTTTGCCTGCGTAAAAATCCAAAATTTCTTTTCTTCCTGCTACATCCGGAAGCGCGACCGTCACATGTCTAGGTAGCAAAACCGCTCACGTCAGAGTTCCTGCGCCAATACAATACAAGAAAGCAACCCAATAGACAGAGCACACACACACACACCTGTCGAAACGACCCGGACGAATCAATGCGTTATCCAAGACATCGGGAAAGTTGGTCGCGCCGATCACGATGATGCCCTTGTTTTGGTCAAACCCGTCCATTTCCACAAGCAATTGGTTCAGCGTCATCTTCATGGCTTGCTGCTCTTTCATCTTCCGAGTGCCACCGATCGCATCGATCTCATCGATAAAGATAATGCAGGGTGCTTTGCGCTTCGCAGCTTCAAAGAGGTCGCGAACGCGTCGAGCGCCGACACCGACATACATTTCTTCGAACTCCGACCCCGACGAGTAGAAAAATGGCACACCTGCTTCTCCGGCAATGGCACGCGCCAGCAACGTTTTACCCGTGCCAGGAGGTCCCATGAGGAGAACACCTTTCGGCAGATTGCCGCCCAAGCGCGTGAATCGCTCAGGGTCCTGTGGTCGTTGCATTGCCATGAAATAGTCGGGGAATCAATACCACGGAACCAATAGCGAAAGCGTCCACCCTTGAAAAGCATACTACGCACCTTCAAGAACTGCACGATCTCTTCCAGCTCCTCTTTCGCTTCACTTGCACCTTTCACGTCGCTGAAGCGTTTGTCGCTTCCCGCGGCGTTTGAGATCTTGGTCGCTCCACCAAGTTTGCCGACCTTCTCGTCCAAGATCGCGCCAAGAGCAGACACAACTAGGAACGCGACACCAAGGGTGCGCAGGGTTTTCCACATGTTGCTCTTAAAGCTACCTTCGACCATCGAGACGTACACTGGATCCTGTGCACTCACCCCCTGTGCACCGGCAGCACCACCAGCACCACCAGCAGCAGCAGCCATGGTTGGCGCAGCGCGGGTGTAGTGTGATTGGTTGGCATGTTCACGACCAAATTGCTGCGCACCAGCGAGCAATTGCGGCATATCCAGAGAATCGATGCGGTTGGTTCTATCGTATCGCAAGAATGCGCCACCACTTAGCATGAGAATTCCGCACCCACATCTCACGAAACACAAAAGTGGCCACAGCAGCACAATTATATAAAAGGTGCTTACTTGACAAGCGCCTTGATGTATTCTTTCTGCACTGCTTCGTCAATCGCAAATCGGTTCTCCTCAACGCGACGGATCACCAGCGCCGGGTAGTTCTTGTTCAGCTCCTGCAAGAACCGCAGTTGACGGAACGCGTCCTCTGGATGCAAATTCGCGTCATGCTCGAGCGATTTCAAGTGCTTCATCTTGCTGCGCTGCGTCATGTTGAAGATCGTGCGCTTGCTGTCCCCTCGCGTCGTCGTCGCTCCAGAGCGGCTCAGACCCGCAAGCACACTCGCCTGACCACTCGATCCCGCAGCACGACCACCGTGGGTCAAAAAGTGTGGACGAAGCGCATGATGCAATTGCTGTACAGCATACACAGCAAGGATAACATACACAGCAGTGAGAAGATGCGATCCGCGACATCCATGGATCGCTTTGTGCGTGCAGCCATGTATGTGGCGCTCCCCGAATAGCTCCATCGCTGCATGTTCATCTGTGCCATCATCTTTTAAGCTCTCTGTTGCTAGACTCGATCAGTTTTGGGGGAGGTTCGATGAGATTGTTGTACTCACGCGTTCCGCAGGTCTTGCACTTCTCATCGCGGTCGAAGCAGCGTGCAGCTGCGCCGCAATGCGCTGGCCGCGCGGACGCATAACCAACATCCTCGTCGTCGTCTGTGGATTTCTTTCCCTCTAATGAGCTGGCGTTGCGCTTCCGAATCACCAAAAACACACACAAGGAAGGACATGCGCAGACAACATTCCGCATCCATCGCTCGAGGTTTTATTTGCCAGCTTCCCATACAAATCGACAGGACGCATGCTCGAAGGATGACAAGAAAAACCTCGTTTCGTTGCCACCCTCTATTTTGATGTCGGTTTCGTCGACCTCCATACTTGATACATGTTGGGACGTACCGTCGGCACTGTGTTCTAGAATGTCGACAAAGATACGTCTTCTTTTGCTGCTGGTTCGCTCGCTTAATAGATTACTTCCCACTCGATCATGCATTTTCGAGAACAAGGTTTTGGCTCTCTGGTGTCGCAGCGGTCAAAGTTAATACATTACTTCCGTGATCTGCTCAACACCAGTATGCCAGATTGTTGTTGTTGCTGCCTCTTTCTTCCAGTTTGAAGTTGCCCACAAACATCCGATCTATTGCCGTATTGCAGAATTTCCCATTCGCTGCACAGGAGCTACGCGCAAATCGCGAGACGACAAAAGAAGAAAGAGAAAGAGACGATGTCGACGATCACTGTCACGATCAAGAACGAGACCAACTCGTTCACGCTCGAGACGTCCCCCAGCGAGAGCATCGCCGGCGTCAAGGTGCGTTCATATACATCCCTTTCCATGCATCCAGAGACGATTGCCTAGGATATTCACCTCTCTCTCTCTCTCTCTCTCTCTCTGTCTTTCGGTCGGACTGCAATTTGCAGGCAGAGTATCTGGAAAGCGGCAAGAACATCGGACATCCGAACTACATCCTCCTGCTTCATAAAGGCAAAGAGCTCCCCGACGAGAAATCGCTCGCGGAATTGGGGATCGCCGATGGCGACGTGCTCGTGCACATTGAGGTGCGTACATGTTGCTGAGATGGTATACACATCGCATCATGTTGGAGGGTGCTGATGTGTGTGTGTGTGTGGATATGTGAAGGCTGCCCATGAGCCATTCCGTCCATTGAACTACAAAGCACTCGCTCAGTCGATCAAAACGCGTCGTCGCCACGAAGAAGCGAACCTGAAGATGATGAAAGAAGGTACGTTCTGTGTGGACTTGCTTGGATGTGCCGTCTCGATCGCTCATGTATTTCCTTTGTGTTTGCCTCCACATAGACAACATCTGGGCTGCGGGACAAGGTAGGAAAAGCATGAGCCATCACCCTAAGGCGGATCCTGGTGTCCAACTCCATGTCCTTTGTGTGTCTTGATTTCCGTAGACGGGACGGTGCACCGTTTGGGGTTGGAGAAGAGTTTGATCTCGACCGCCAGTGCGAAAACGCCACATTTTGTGCCGATCAAATGTACGTTGGCTCGATTGCCTGGCTAAATGCTTGCGCGTGGCAAAGAGAATGCCGTTTCACTGAGTGCATGTGCGTGCATTGTACAGCAACGCCTGGACGTGCGTTTTTCAACCAAATGTCGGTTCGCGTGAACGGATGCAGCTTCCATGTTCTTCCGAGGTGCGTATTTGTTTTCGATCCCAAAAGGTTTGGTGCAATCGACTCATACGATTGATTCATTGACCCTATCGCGCATGTGTGGGGGACTCTTTGTTCAGCATGGAAGGGCGATGGAACGGAGAACTCGCTACTGTCCCAGCGCAAGAGGAAGGCAACCAAGTGTGCTCGTACGACCTCATGTTCCGTGACGATGAAGGTGCTCAGCGACTAGGACACGAAGCTACGTCGAAGAATCGTTCTTGTCTTACGTGCTGGCGGTGCTTTTGTGTAGGTGTGTGGAGCCAGCGTCAGTCGAGGACTACGATCAGTGGACTCACGTCCACTCAGCATTTCTGGATAAAGCCCGTGTCGGATGGCATTCTGAAGGTATGTTGCTGTCTTTACCGCGACCAGTGTTCATCTCGTAGCGTTCACGCATGGTCGCTTGTTCGTGCTAGGTTGAGACAGATGATCCGACGCTGAGAGGTTCGGATATCACGATGCAAGAGTTGGGAACAAATTTCCTCATTATCACGGCGGTCTCCAAACGATCGGGTTCGTAAAGGGATTGTGCTAGCTCGAGTCGATTTGTGCGCGGATAGTTGCTAACGCACGTGTGGTTGCGCGAAACCAGGTCGCCCAATCATGGTGGAGACGCTTACTGGCGTCGACAGCTCTCGCCGATTGCGCACTATTCAGGTACTCACTTGACTTGCGTTGCATGGTTGACGCGTTCACTCCGTATCTGACGACCTCTTTCGCTATCTGCTACCCCTATCGCAGCGCTTTGACGAAACTGGAGGATTCCGCTCCGTGTATGTCATGAACGAGACGAGGTACGTTGCGCCACTTATCCTTGCATAGCAGAAGGAGCATGCGATCTAATGCATGCGATGTGTCTTGTCGATGCAGAGTCATGGATGCTGTCTCTGGCGCGATGGAAAAGTATGAAAACGTGTTTTAGACGCACTGCTTTTCGCGTGCTCGAGCGCAAGCACAGTCGAACATGAAGAAGAAGAAAGTAGCACTTATGGTCAGCACAGCACCGACAGTTTTATCGCATTCGTGGCGACGAAGACGTAGGAACGAATCCATTCCGAAGAAAGGGTTGCAGTTAAATAGTACAGGGCTCTTTATCTCCGTTCGGTTCGCTTCTCGCTTCCCTTCTCGAGAGCTTGTCTCCACGCAGTCGTCTATGCGTTGCTAGCGCACGGTGTCGTGCACTATTCTGAACTACTGCATCACGAAAGTTACTGTCGCTGACCGTCCAATGCATCCCACGATGCACGCTGGAAGGAGATCGCAAATGGTCGATTCAAGGAGATCACCACCTGTGCAACCGCAGTCGGGGACGCAGTAGGGGGAACGGGGGTGCCGTTTATTGCTACAATTAGATCGCCGAGAAACACTTTGCCGCTTGCTTCGATCTCACCGCACTCGCCGTTCGCGCCACGAACAAAAGAAGTGATCGACACTCGAGAGCCAAGCGATCCCAAAGTGACATACAACCGATTTCGCCGAATCTGCACAACGGCACAGTCGTTCCCATCGAAAACTCCCGAGTGTGGGTGCTGGGACAGTGGGAATGACATCTCCAACTTCCCATTATTTGGAAGATCCGACACAAAACTTGGCTTGTTCGGAGATAAGAATGACGTCTGCTCATTCGCTGGCGACACCCACGAATCTGAAGCCGACATTAAGCTGGTCTCAGCGGCAACAGATACTTCATCGCCAAACGGAGCATCGTCCAAAGGGAGCGCCATTTGCTCGTTAGGACGCGAGTGTTCAAGCTCATCATCCTCGGCACGCTGTGCTGTGTGTGTCCTCTGAACGTCATCGACGGGTTCCTGTGGTGGTATGTTGCCGCTCTCTGTGCTTCGATCTGACGCTTCGATTGCGTGCTCATGCTCTCTATCAGTTGTCGACGCGTGGGACGAGGTCGGTGGAGGTTGGCTACCCGTGAACTCCTGGACTGCTGGATGGACGTACTTGGAATGCATCGAGCTCATTGGTCTGCTCGGATGACTCGACGTGGTCCTCGTAGGCGGAACCAGGGATCTGAACACTGCATGACCAGCATGCGCACGAGAGTAATTGTCCATCGTGCTGCTTCTCTGTGAAACTGGTCCATTCGGTGCAAAATATGATGGCTGAGGACCGTGAGCCAGTGATGGGACAGGTTGTGGCGGTTCATTGATGGCCATGTGTCGGGGGTTCACTTGAGCTTGGTATTGCGGTCGTGTAAATGCCGGTGCAGAGGACGGATTGTGTCGGTTCGCTGGAGGCAATGAAGCAAGTGGTGGTCCTGTGGAGTACGCCATTGGACGGTGCTGTCCAAAATGAAGATTCACGCGCAGAGAAGTGTCGCTGGGGTTGGACACCGCATGCAAGTCTCGTGGCGGAGTAGGCTGTATTCGGACGAGGCTGGTTGGATGCTCGGATTGATAACCACGGGGTTCGGCGACTGGAGGTTCGGTCTTTGGAGATGAGCGATGGTGCTCAGGTTGCTCGACTGGAGCGGGATTGGTGGGAGTTACGGGCGTCCTTGCTTCGATTTCGCGCACATCTGGAGTCGGAGCGCTTTCCAAAACTGCCTCGCTCTCGTGACGAACTGCATGATCTCCAGCACTCGGAGCACTCGCTGGAGCCGCTTCGCGGTCCTGTCGGGCTCTTCGACCGCGTTTCCGCAAAAACGTCATTCGTAGAGGTCGCGCCGCAGACCGAATCATACTCGTGACCGCCACGCTGTCCAGTCCACTCACTGGGCGATTATTGATATGCGAGATGATATCCCCTATCTTCACTTTCCCAGTTGCTTCGAGCTCTCCCATCGAAACACCGTCGTCTTGCTTCACGAAATCTGCTATGGATGTCACCTTCTTGCGTGTGATAACAGATGTGAAGAGTCTCTGTCCCCATAGCGTCACATCGACACTCTCGCTCTCCGAATCAACGCTGGGCTCTTCGCGGCATCTCTTTAAATTGCTACTCCGCCGAACTGCTTCTTGATACGTCTGTGGTTCGCTCGCGCCACGACTCACAGACTCTTGCGCCGATACTGATGGCGGCGATTTATCTTCATGCGCATGCTTCTCAGCCTATTCGAGGGAATAAACGCACACGAAAGTGGAGAGAGGAGGAAGAAATGATGTCAGTATAAGCGGTCCCAGCACATGTGTCGCACGCATCTCCGCACCTGCTTCACATCCTCTTGCACTTCCACCGCCGCAAAAATATCGACATCTCCGTCGTCAAAACTGATTTTGTAGAAGAGCGCGTCTGCGACATAATAACAACCGACAATGGATCCCCAGAAAAAGCGCGTGCCGAAGCTTTTCCGAACGCGCTGCCCAAACTTCTCATCGACAGTCAAACCAGACGCTTGTGGCTACAATACACAAATCGCAACGGAGTAAGTGCCAGCAGCACAGAGATGCCTGATTTGGAAGTCCATGTCACACCCCAATCGCACCTCTTCTTTGTCGTTGCTTTGGCTGTCGGTCGCAGCAGGGGTGCGGTCCGACTCTGCGCTCGTCATTTGCGATGAAATGGCGTTGTGCCGCCGCGCATACAGTGCCGCGCAGTCGTGCACTTTGTCCTTCGAGCGCGGTTGCGACGACGAGATGACGCGGTTTTGGAGCTCTTTGGTGGCGTGGCGCTTTTTGATTTCTATTGCGCGGGAGTGTCCTGTTTTCAAAAGAAGTCGCCACGTTTAGGCCATTCACTTGTTTTACGTTTGTCACGTAATGTTAGGGAGAACACTATTTTCGTCCGAACAGAGTGAATGTAACAATCGATGCTGCATGAAGCCATTCGCAAGCAAACGAACAGACTGCACAGATTGTATGACTTCATTTATCGTATCTTTATTTCGTTGCTAGTGCTGCTTAGTGTTGCGTGCGGGCGGCGTGGTTGGAGGGGAACTGCTGCTGGAATTGCTGGAAGCGCGCCACACTGTTGCTCGCGACCGGACGGACGCGCTTGTCGCCTGCGCTGCACTCCTCCTCGGGTGCTTGCTGCTTCACTGCAACGCTCGTGGTCACGTCGAAATCCGCGGGCTCGTCTTCGTGTGGCTGTTCGCAATCAGACATGGCAGGTGCGACCAACGGGCGTGAACCCGACTGCTCGTCGTCGTGGACAGGAGAGTCGCATTGGTTCGAGTCCGCATCGGTTGCTGGCTGGAGATCGAGGTCTGCACACAAGCACGAGCGATAGGTGTTAGAATGGAAGGATTGCAAAGCAATGGCTGCAAACACGGCAATGCACTTACTGATCTCGAATAACCCTGATCTCTTTCCTGAAGCGACTGGGATCGACATGAAGAGCGGAGCTGCTGGGGACGCAGCTACAGGTGTCGCGACGGGGACTGCAACAACTGCTGGAGCCACGTCCGCCACGGGTTCCGGCTCCGGTGTCGCGCTGGAATCGGAAGCTTCAGCGAAATTGGCTCGATCCAGGTTCGAAGAGTAGCGTCGCAGAAAGGCATTTAGGTTGTTTGGCTTTTTACCGGCGGTGCTGTTGCGTCGAACGAATGGCGCGGGTGCTGCTCGCGGTTCTTCTCTGCGCGATTGCTGCGACTGCTCGGGCTGCACGTATTCGTCGCCATCGTTCACCGCTCGAATGCACGATTCTTCGTCGTCGTCAGATACGATGGCTTGTCTCTTTGTTCGGGCTTCGAATTTGCTGCAAATGCTTTTCACATACTGACGAGAGCGCAGCTCATTGAGCGCCGTTCGGATCGAACCTTCCATGGAGCCTTCTTTCGCTGGTTCTTCTTCTTCGTGGCGAGGTGGCTTAGAGAGCAGAGGTTTGCGTGCTTTGTCCGCGGCGTGTTTGCTTTTCTGCGTCGCTTGTTTGTCAACGACGATCTCCAGTTGGTGCTTGTCTGCTCCTTTTTCTTCCTTCTTGGAATGGTCCTTCAGGAACCACACGCGACCTGGGAACCATCGCTTCACCGCAAACGCTACCAGCGCAATGAAAACCAGGAAGACAAGCACTGCCATGTTTCAGCGGCTCGGGTTAAGGAGGGTCCTTGAAGTGCGTGATGCAGAGAGAGAGAGAGAGAGAACACTGTTCCTTTGCGACCGAAGCAACGAAGTGTTGATTTGTGAGTGGATGGATGGACTCCTCGGGTGAGAAAGTCGATGTCGATGGCGAATCGGTTTTGAGTCGTTAGGGTGGATGACGAAGGCGTGAAGTCTTGATCTCCGCGAGTGCGTGTGTGACTCGTATTTTTAGAGCAAATGTCGACTGTTTCGTGCATCTATTCCGAGCCACGCGAATAAGAGCATTGCGCAAGTGGCTTCGCTTCGGTCAGCAGATTCTGTCCGTTGCGCTTCCTTTTGGGACGAGATCGATCCAAAACAGGACACTCCACTCGAATCTACCGCCATTGCAGACTCGAGACCAGCATCCTATCATCGGAAGGGAAGCTGGTTGCTGCTGCGTTCTCTTGCCGCGCTATCCGAACCACATCCAGGAAATGCAAAAACACAAGAAAAAGATCAACACGCTGCTTCTTGGAGAGATCAAACTCGAATACGAGAAGTTTCTATTCGAAAGTGGCGAGTTCACCTGCTACTTAAACTCGGCACATTTGCGTATCCTCACGGGTCACAGACAACCCGCAAGCACACGGACATGGGCGAATGCCTCTTTCTCTTTGCCGCACAACGTCGTGGACTCGAGAAACAAGCATTGGCGCATGCTTCTAAAAAAGCTTCTTTTCTAAATCTCCTCGCATCCGCGAAAATCATCGTCTCCAAAAACGCAGCACAGTGCGAATAAACCAAAAGGACAACCTTCCACTTACAACGAAGCACGCACTTCCAACGTCGCGTCCACCATGTTGCGCAACGCAGCGATGGTTTCTGGCCACTTGCGGGTCTTCAGTCCGCAATCTGGGTTCACCACCACCTGCGACGCCGGCAACAAGTTCAAGAAACTCTTCAGCTTCTGCACGATCTGCTCCTTTGGAGGCACCACTGGCGAGTGGATGTCGTACGTGCCAGGACCCAAGTCACGCTTGTACCCGATCTCCACAAACGAACGGATCGTCTCGTCGTCCGAACGAGCGTTCTCAATGGAGTTCACGTCCGCGTCAATGTCCGCGATGGCGTGCATGCAGTCGGAGAACTCGCAGTAGCACATGTGCGTGTGGATCGACGTCTCGTTCTTCGCCACCGCCGTCGACAACCGGAACGCGTTCACGGCCCACGTCAAGTACTCGTCCTTCTTCGACAGCTTCAGAGGCATGCCTTCACGGAGCGCTGGCTCGTCCACTTGGATCACAGAGCACTTCGCCGCTTCCAGATCCGCCACTTCGTCGCGCAAGCACAACGCCAACTGGAACGCCTGCTCCTTGCGGCTGATGTCCTTGCGAGGGAACGACCAGTTCAGGATCGTCACGGGACCAGTCAGCATACCCTTCACCGGCTTGCTCGTGAACGACTGCGCCACAACGAACTCGCGCACAGTCATGTCAGTCGGACGCACCAAGTCGGCAAAGATCACCGGAGGACGCACACAGCGGGAACCGTACGACTGCACCCAACCGTTCTGCGTGAACGCGAACCCTTCCAGCTTCTCCGCAAAGTACTCCACCATATCCGTACGCTCTGGCTCGCCGTGGACGAGGATGTCAAGACCCAGCGCTTCTTGGATGCCAATGTTGAACGCGATCTGCTCGTCGATCTTCGCTTGGTAGTGGCCAAGCGTGATCTCACCCGCCTTCAGCTTGCGACGCAACGCACGGATCTGAGGCGTCTGTGGGAACGAACCAATCGTGGTCGTCGGCAAGATAGGCAAGTTCTTCAGCTGCGATGGACGACGCTCAGCGAAAGGCGAAGGACGCTTCAGGTCTTCGTCCGTGACAGCAGCCAGGCGCGACTGCACCGCAGCCTTCGCCGGGTTCTTCTCGTAGTAGATCGACCACACTTTCTTCGCGGCGTCGATCGCGTCCTTCGCAGCGGCTTCCCCGTTCTGCGCGATGCTCTTCACCACTTCAAGCTCAGACAGCTTCTCGTACGCGAACGACAGCACACCCAGAAGACCGTCCGTCTCGCCAGCGTTCAGCGCCTCCTCGCACTCCGTCGTGTACGGCACGTGCTGCAGCGAAGAACTCGTCTGGATGGTCAGCGCCACGTTCTCAGAACCAGCGAGCACCTTCTTGATCTCACCCACCAACGTCAACACGGTCTCAGGGTTGAACTTCCACACGGAGCGACCGTCGATGATACCGGCGCCGAGACGCTTGTTCGCTGGGAAACCAAACTTCTGGATCACCGACAAGTTGTCGCCACGAGTAAAGTCCAGCGAGATCGCAGCCACGTTCGACTCACCAAACCACTTGTACACGTCGTGGTTGATCTCTTCAAAGTACGTCGCAAGGTTCAGCGCGATGTCCGCGTGCTCGATGGCACCCGTCACGCTCTTGCTGCCGTACACTTGCGGCAAGAACGCCACCAGCTTCTCCGAACCAGCCGACACCAGCGACGGCTCGTGAACCTGCACCTCGCGGATCCCAAGAGCGGCCAGCTCCGACAACAAACCACTGTACAACGGCAACAACTGCACAAGCACATCTTCGAAGGAAACACCGTCAAACTTCGACAAGCTCAAGTACGTCAACGGTCCAAGGATCACAGGCACCGTCTTGCTTGGACCCACGACCGCAAGCGCGCGCTTGATCGTGGACAAGTAGCTAGCGAAGTTCGCCTTCGGGGACGTCTTCGCGTTCAACTCAGGCACTTCGTAGTGGTAGTTCGAGTCGAACCACTTGGTCATGTCCAGCGCTGGGATCCCGTCCACACCGCGCGCCATCGCAAAGTATTGCGTGAGACCAGGAGTGACCTTGGCGAAACGCTCTGGCGCGGCGCCCAAGTAGTACGTCCAGTCCAACACGTGGTCGTACAGCGAGAACAACCCCACGGCGACGCGACTCACACCAGAGTCCACTTGCTTGCGCCAGTTGGCTTCTTCAACAGCGTGCGCGACCTTGTACAACTCCTCCTCCGACAGCTTGTTGCGCCAGAACTTCTCCAACGCGAACTTCAGCTCGCGGTTTGGACCCATACGTGGGAACCCGAGGGTAGCGCTGTCGACTGGGAAGGTCATCTTGGAAAAAAGGTGGAGGGGTAAAAAAAAGCGAGGCGAATGGTCTTGGAGCTGGGCGAAGCGCGCACTCAAGAGCAAAAGCAAAAGTGATCTTCGACAAGAAGGATGGATGCAGACACACCGCCGCGCTCTGCTTCAGTCTTCTCCCCCACGAAAGATCGAGCTCGATGCACACAGACTGTATGCGGAATCACACCCACGTGGATCGAGTGGCTGCGGATGCCGCTGTCTCTGTTGCAGCAGGAGGGATTACCTCCCCATCTGCTCCCTCCACGATGCGAGGCGGTTGCATACACGTGCTGTGTCGTAAACGACCAGGGTGGTAGCATATCCCCCTTCTTCTTCTTCGTCTTTGCATGACGAATGAGGGGGTCAATTGAGTCGAATGGAGGGATTTGTGACAGGACGTGACCCATGTTCCTTCTCGGCGTGTGATTTGCTGGATGGAGAGAGAGACACGCTATCCGCCAATCAGAAGCCAGGGTCAGATGACCTCTCGGCCAATCACGCGCGCAGCACGTGGACACTTCAACACCTCAAAGTGAGCTTCCTTCGCATAGAGATCGTTGTTGCGGTAACAGAAGGGATGCAGTGTCTGCGATGCTAGTGCACAAAGAGTGCATGTGGTAACCATGCAACACGCAATGACAGTAAAGCGAGGGCGGTTGGATCGAAAAGGGTGTTGAAGTCACCAAATGGTCAGCTGCTCCGTAAGTTGACAGCCTCAAAAGTCGACGTTGGTGCAAACACTCGGTTTGTTTCGAGTAGTGCGATTGGGCTAAAAGGGATGTAAAATCCATGATTGGCTAGCTGCTTTTTATAACAATCAGCGATTGAGAACAAATTGACCAAACAAAATGTCGAATTTGAGCTTTTTCTAGATATTGTCGGAAGTAAGCGGCAATGTACTGGTTTGTGTGCGTCTACCGAAATGAAGTGCGTGCGTACTTTGTGCTCTCTCTCGGAAACAAGCGAGAACGTATTGTACAGTCGTCATTGTTGCACTCGTATCTGAAGATGCAGGTTGGCAAAATCAAAAAGCGCAACCCGAAAAGCCGAATGACATGCTTCCCCTTGTGCAGCGATGCTCGACATGGAATCCGAGACTCCACTGGAGACGTTGGCATGGCTCCCGTTCTCGCGAGCCTAAAGCTGTGGTTGCTGGTGTACAATGTCTAAAGATGATGAGTCGTAAGTGTATTTCCTTTAGCTTGCTATCATAAAACTACTGGCGCTGGGTGGTGGCATGGATACCAGTGCGTGCATCCGCTCCCCCGTTACGCGCGGTCTTTCACAGGAGAGGCACTCGCACTCTCGCTGTGCACTTGCTGCTGGCTGCGGTTCTTCTCGATATGCACCAGATCGAGAACCTGACGCGCATTGCCCGTCGTGGAGAGCCACTCCTTGAAGCGCATTTGGATCACCATCTCCATCGTCCGCTTCGTCGCCAAGTCGAAGTCGTCGCTGGACACCAAATGGCGAAGCGATTCCACTGTTTCCTGCTGCGTTTTCAAAGCGACCGCGTATCCCTGCGGTAATGGGAACGGTCGTTCGGCAGGACCAGAGCCAGAAATCTTGACTGGGACGCAAATCTCTCGGTACGCGGCTGGCGGTTGCAGCGAAATGGGCTCTTTCTCGCTCTCCGCGCCACTATCTGCTTGCACCGAAAAACAACAGAGCATGTTGGCGATTTCGTTTGATAGAACCTGCACCATGCGCTCTGCTCACCTTTGTCACTGTCCAAATTCAAAAACGAGTTCCAAGCACCGAATGACTCGGCATGGAACTGAAACTGTGCATCAACCAGTTGCTGTCCGAGACCGCTGTACTTTGTGTTGTACGGACCCAGCTCCACGCCGACATTCTCGCCACTCATGATCAATGGAACCAGCGTGTACGCATTGATCGCTGAGTCCAAACAGTTGCTAAAATCCACAAAACACATTTTCGCTCGTTAGCTTCGGATGAAGAGTGGTATGAACGAGGTAGAACACACACACACATGTGCTTACCTGACTCGAAGAAGTCCAGAGACAGCGGTGACTTGGACATTCTCACATCGGTCCATCGACAAGATGCCAGTATTCGGCGCCGTAATAATCCTGCAGTTGTTGCACGCAGTGATCATCACATTCGTACTTTGCCAAAAACAATCGCGGTTAAGGGGACTTGGTTCACATGCACTCCAGAGACATCAAGCAAGATACAATTGGTTCGCAAGCAAGAAGCATAAAATGCTGAAAGGATATCGAGTCGGACCGAGGACGTAAATGTACGAGTCGTGGCACGAGAAAATGATCAAATCCGAGTTCCCATGGCTGTCAGCAAACTCTTCTGCACGCTTGACGACGGTTGTCTTGGAGAAACTCGAGAGAACCGTCGGCGCCTGCAGTTGAGATGAGCTGCTGGGTGAGCTGTCATCTGCGTGCGTAACGTTTTCGAGACGAGGGAGCAGTTAGAGCCATCGATTAAAAGATGGGAAAGAAGAAAGAAATGAGGCACGAACAGCACTTACTTGACAGCAAGAACGATGCGACGGAGTTGAGCGAAAAACCCACTGGAGGGTACAGAGTCTCATTCAGCGACAAATTCTTTTTGAAGAACCCACACACCTTTGCACCGGTGTCAGCTCGCAGTCCGCCAGATAGGAAGGCATCATTTGCCGCGGCGTCACTGTCGCTTGGCCATGCTGGATACGACGAGCTGAGCTTTGCCGACGTGTCCAGCATATCGTCGCCTCCCACGCACAACAAGAAGCCCAGCAAGTCGATTTGGTCCGCACTGACAATTGTGTTGCTGCCTTCTTTCATTTCAATAGAAGGGTACAGCAGCGTGAACAGGTCGTCCAGTTTTTCGCGCACAAACTCCAGGTAGTAAGCATCAGACGTCGAGCGATCTTGCAAGCCCATGGTGTGTGGGGACGCTTGGAGCGTGGGACTTGCGCTGCCTTTCAATTGCGGAGATCTGTTCCCAATGCCGGACGACGACGACGCAATCGAGGAGCTTGCTCCAACGGCAGCAGCCGCATCGAGCGCCGCTGCATGTTCCCGATACCAGACAGCGTTGAAAGACTCGAGCGAGTATTTCGATCGCCATGAGTGGGGCTTCACGGTCTGAATGAACAGGAAAATCGCGACCTTGAACACTGGCACCTCTTCACGGAGCAAGCACTGCTCTTCGTCAAAGACAGCAGTTGGCGCCACGGCATACGACTGCTTCACTGGGATCTTGCGGTGGAATTGCACTAAGAGGAGCCAGAACCTGTTCGCAACGCAACACAAGGCGACACTGTCAAAGACGCAAATAAACCGCAGCTACTCCAATGGACAAGACTGCTCTACGCACGCTTTGTAATCCTGTTCGCGCCACTGGAACACGCTTGCAACGGCATCGCGCCAAAACGGAAAGCTACCCAACACACGATCTTGTCAGTCTCGCATCATCACATTTTGTCCCGAATCCATCTCCGTGTTTGCGCTCACCTCACGCTGTTCAAATTGTCGCTTTCAATAAAGCTCGAAGCAATCTCGCTGGTTGTCGCTGGACTCGTGTTCGCATCCACCATGTCTGTGTCATCGCCACCGGTGCTCCCGTCTTTCGCCGCTTCGAAGCGCATGTGCAGCGCATCCAGCGACTTCTTCACGTTCGCGAGCGTCAGCGTCGCCGCGTACTTGGATGGGAGCGGCAACAAACCCAGCTCAAAGAGCTCCAAGCGCAACCAAATCCGAGACATTCTCCGCGTCTGTTGCTGCCACTAGTCTTCAATCGTACTAAGTCAATCTGCAGAGCTACACAATCAAGCACACGCATGGTATAAATGCAAAGCATCAGAAAACGCGGTGCACTGCTAGCGTCCATTTTTTGTTTTATGAAGCGTGTGTCAAAGACCGCTCGGACGACGTTGAGGACGGCGAATCCATATTCCCACACGATGCATAAACACACACACCACGAGCAACCGCCGGAAAGGACAGCGCATCCATGCACGCATCAAAAAGTAGCTCACCTTGGATGGCGTCACGCGCGCACCGATTCTCGGGATGTGTGGCTGCTTGATTCCCCGCACTTTGCGTTCTTTTGCCCCAAAATAACCACACTTTCCCCTCTCAAAGGCGATCGGACTGTTTTCGACGCTACGATTGGCTGAAATCACTATTATTGGTTAAAAATACATATTATCGGCCACTCAACGCACTCCTACGCTATCCTTCGTAAAAAGCGATCCCACTTCTTCTATCTGCTATGACATGGAGAGAAAAGGTTCGCATTTTACGGAGTCAACAACGACGACGACGAAGAAGAACCTCCGGACAAGACGGACGACGACGAAGACGCCGTGGAGACAGACTGCGTGAGTGCAGGACCCTTGTATGGCTCTGTGTGCACTTCAAAGTTGACCGGATCGAACTCTTCAAGCACCACGAGCTCCTCGCCACTTGCTTCGTCTTGCTTTGCTGGACCCACGAAGCGGTAGTACGTGCAATCCCGCCCTTCGTCGGGCTCATACGGCGGCGTTAAAATGTCAAAGATCGCGCATCCAATCGCATCCCCCGCGACGAATTCATGCAGATTCCCGCGGTCGGGGAGCAACTCGGTCGTGTACGGCGCCGCGATCACCTGATTCGTGTACATCCGTGCGATCCTCGGCAGTGCTGCTGGTGTTGGTGCGCCTGTGGATGGGAAATGCTGGTCGATGAGTGCAACTGCGTCTTTCAATGGGACAATGTCGCACGACTTCACGTGCAGGTTGCCGTACAGCACACGCGAGATGACGCTCATTTCGGGGTGGTCGTGCAATGGGATCGACGCTCCTGGCGGCAAGATGAAGATTCTGCGGTTCACAGAGAAGCACATGCCAGCACACATCGGTTAGGAAGACGTCCCCCGTCTATAATACCGCGCAAGAACATGCATGGCGCGAGACGAACCCCATGGAGAATTTGTCATCTTCCCAGATGTGCTGGTACCGCACATGGCGCGCTTTCCATCGTGAAGCTCCCGTGGCTTTTCCCGCATCTGCGTCTGGGACGTTCAGCTGAACTGCATGCGGAAGGAAGGAAAGAAAGAAGGTATTGTCATTGAACGAACATCTCCTTCCGTCTATCGAATCATTTAACAAAAGCATGCGGAGGACAATCCATTTGACGCCGAAAAGTGCGACAAAGGAAGCGAGACGGGTATTTGGAGAGTACGTACAGTGGGCGGGGAGAAGCTGGTCGCAAAGCGCCTTGATCGGTGCGATCTCTTCGACGGAGAGCGCGTAGGCGCCGCGCTTCCGGAACGCTTGGGCCAGTGCAGCTTGGATTTTCTCGAGGATCTTGCGCCCCGTCGCGAGGTCGGCAGCAGCAGTTTTGCTACTGCTGCTATGCATGAGCGCGCGCCATGCAGCTGTCATGATTTCCATGGACGGGTTGCGTCGTGGGAGGTGGTTTAACAACTCAGGAGGAAGGGACCGAGGCGACCGTCGTCGTCGTCGTCGCGTGTCTTCTTGCTTCCACTTGACACGCGCGACTCGTGCTGTTGCTGGTCACAGCGGAACGGCAGGGTGGTCTTGGGTTTCTCCTTCTTCTTCTCAGCAGCTTCGTGGTCGCGCCTCCATTCGCAGCAACGCGCAGCAAAGACACGCATCGAGTGACCACATGTGTTCCGATGGAGAAAAGCTATTTCAAGCTGGTGACTGGGGAGACATGTTTACAGCCAATCAGAGAGAGGAAGAGTAGATGCGAGCTGGTGATTGGCTGAGAGGATGTCGACGACGAGTCCTGATTGGATGAGTTGTCAACAGTCCAATGTTGCACGTCTTTTTGTGTCGACTACCGGTTTCGTACCGTACAATACCAGGGTCGCAACGACAATGGAATGCAGTGTTGAAGCTCTTGCTGAAGGGATGCATCCAGCATCCTCACTACTTTCTAACTCTCGCCACTCACTTCTTAGCTCTCTCTCTCCTCACTCTTTGCTCTTCATGCGTCCAAGGCGAAAGTTCTCAAAGAATGCGAGCATCGAGGCGTCGATCTGCGGCTGAATCATCTTGAGTGCGCGCAGGAAATGCCGGATGCTCACTGCTTCCGCCGTCTTACTTTCCTCGATCGCGGCCATCGCAGCTTCGCGGCACAACGAGTAGAGCTCGGCGCCGGAGAATTGCGCGGTCGCGATCGCGATTTCCTGCAGATTCACGTCGGCATCGAGCGGGATCTTGCGGCAATGGATCGACAGGATCTCCTGTCGTGCCTGGAGGTCTGGAGGACCCACGTAGAGCACGCGGTCGATGCGTCCGGGACGCATCAGTGCGCTATCGATGAGATCGGGGCGGTTCGTCGCTGCGACCACCAACACTTGCTTCAGTGGCTCAATGCCGTCCAACTCGGTAAGCAATTGGCTCAGCACACGATCGGCGACCTGGGAACCGCCGCCATCTCCACCGCCGCGCTGGCTCGCGATCGCATCGATCTCATCGAAGAACACGACCGTAGGTGCTGCGGCTCGAGCTTTGCGGAAGATCGACTGCACGGCTTTTTCGGACTCGCCGACCCACTTGCTGAACAGCTCGGGTCCTTTGATCGCGATGAAGTTCATCGAACTTTCTGTCGCCAGCGCCTTCGCGGTGAGTGTCTTACTGCAACCAGGAGGTCCGTACAGGAGCACGCCTTTCGGCGGACGGATCCCCATACGAATGAACGCCTCGGGGTGCTTCAATGGCCACTCCACAGCTTCCTTTAATTGCTGCTTGATCATGTGCTGTCCGCCAATGTCGTTCCAGAGCACACGTGGCACGTCGATCGCGATCTCACGGAGCGCACTTGGTCGAATGCCACTCATGGCATGCTTCAAATCGGCGACCTCAACCATAAAGGAAGGTAACTGCGTCGAAGGGTGCAATGGGTTTGCCAGCGCTTTAGTGTCTTCACTAGCATCAGCGCTACCAGAGGACAACCGCTGCTGTTTCTGTCGTAGCGCAAAGGACCGTTGCAAAGCCACGAGTGCCGCTTCTTTGCAGAGCGCACTGAGATCCGCACCGACATACCCATGCGCAGAGCTGCTCAGCTCCTGAAGCTGGTCGTCTGTCACACTGTGTGGGAGCCTCGCCAAAGTCACTCTCAGGATATCCAATCGGTCTTTTGCATTTGGGATCGAGATCTCAACCTCGCGGTCGAATCTCCCCGGTCGTCGAATCGCTGGATCCAAGGCGTTCGGTCGATTTGTCGCTGCGAGCACCACGACCTGTGCATTCTTCTCCAGACCATCCATCAATGTCAAGAGCGTGGCCACCATACGCTTCTCCATATCACCAACACGTCCATCGCGCTTGGGACAAATGGCGTCGATCTCGTCGATGAAGATAAGCGACGGTCCCATGCGTGCCGCGTTCTGGAAGATCTTGCGCAGGTTGGATTCACTCTCTCCGATGTACTTGCTCACAACCTCGGGTCCGTTGATAAAGAAGATCTTTGCTTTTAACTCGGCAGCCAACGCTCGCGCGATCAGCGTTTTCCCTGTACCTGGCGGTCCGAACATCAGCAATCCTTTCGGCGGCGGTAAACCGAATTTCTTGAACATGTCCGGGTTCACGAGTGGCTGTTCGATGATCTGCCGAATCGTCTCGATCTCCGCTTTCAGTCCACCAACCGAAGCAAACCCACGCAATTGTGGACTACCAGCGCTACCCGATACATCGGATTTCGCTTGTAGACTACTCTCCACGCTTCCTACCTCTTCGGCTGGTTCCACCGGTTTCACCCAATTGATGGCTAGGTTTGTCTGTCCAGATATCCGGAACACCACATTCATCGCAGGATCACCACGATCCTCTTCCTGACTGATCTTTGCGACGCTAAACACCGTATTCACGCCGTGCACGGGAAGCGAAAGCAGGGCATGCGAATGCAGCAGCACGCCGTCCAGCATTGTGCCAACGTATCGCACAAGGAGCGCTTTCTCTTTATCGGAGGGGATCTTGCTTGCTCTGGAAACCACTTGCAGCGTCACACTCTTCGCCTCTTTGCGCGAGACGACCGTCGCTCGGACTTGCTGCAGTGCGAGCACTTGCACGAACTCTGCGCTGCTATTGCTGTGTTGCTGCTGTTTCGCAGCGAGATGCTCTTCCCACATGGAGCTGAGTCCGACTCCGTGTCGCTTGATCTTGTCCATCGGCCACGCGACTCCACACAGTATCAGCTCTTCCTGCTGCTGCTGCAATCCCTCTACTTGGTCGCTCGCTGCAAAGACAGCGACGTGGACACCTGCGTCGATTCGGTAAGTGCCCATGTCCTGAGGACTTAGATACACCTTCGAGAGCCCAAGTGCCGAGCGCGCACCACCTCGAACAAACTGCACGCGACCGCGAAGTCCCGCGCATCGCGATGGGCTGTTTGTAGCTGCTGCTGTGCTCGGTGCACGCTGATTTGCTGTCTGCTTCGCCATGCTGTGTGAGTGTGTGGATTAATAGATAATAGCGAACGACAACGAGCTAGCTGACTTGTCCGTCCATGCGCATTTGTTGCTCACCCTTTTGAACGAGGCTTTATGGTTGGCAAACAGCTCCATACACCAAATAGTGACACCCATCCATCTCGCTAACTCAGTATAGTGACGGAAAACCCTTACAAAATAGATACTCATGTTTGGGCGATTTGGAGAGGGGTTTCTGATAACGATTTTGGTTGACCAATCCCATTGCGTTTGTTTATATTTCCTGCTGGTTTTCTATACTCGAGTGCGCTTTACCTGCAGGTGTGTTTGAGCCTGCTCGACTCTCTCTCTATAGCTCCACATCAGTGTTGAGGATGTATCTGTTGCGATCCTTGGCCGTGCGAATCAGCGCTCTCCACGCTCGACTTTGCTCCAGCAATTGCGAGTTCCCGATGATCCACAGACTGCACTTCGCGCGTGTGATCGCAACGTTCATCCGCCGCTCGTCTGCCCAAAAGGCATCCAGTTTCTCCTGCGAACTGCCGTTCTTGTGCTTGCGGCGATGACCGCCGCCACCGCTCGTTCGAACGCAGGAATAGATGACGATCTCCTTCTCTCTCCCCTGGAAGCCATCGACGGTGTTGACTTCGATTTCAAGCCGCTGGTCGAGATCCCTTTCTAGGCGACCCAGGTGAGACCCAAGCTCGTAGATTTGCTGTTTGTACGGAGCAATGATCCCGATCTTCTTTCGCCAATCCATCTCCGGGTACTTCTTCAGCAGTCCACGGACAAGCAGCAAGATGAACTCGACTTCCGTTAAGTTTCGCAGCGATTTCGAACCGCTCACTTGACTTTGCTGCCCGCTGAGCACATCGAAAAACAGGAATGGCTGGAACAATCGATCGGCATGGTACTTCCGCGCCGTCCAGTCTTTCAATTTCGCTTCTTGGATCAGTTTCCCCTTGTAGAAATACCTCGATGGGAAGTCGGAGATATCTGGATGCATGCGATACTGTTTGTTCAGCAGAAACACCTGGGATCCATTCTCCACGAATCGCTGGAACAAACTGCGGTCGTAGCCGACGTCGATGAGCTTCTTCGAGATCACGGTAGCGGGCAACTGGCGATGATCCCCCACCAAAATGATGCGGTTGGGTCGGAACTTGAACGGGATCAGTGCACTCGCTTCCACGGCTTGCGCAGCTTCATCAATCACAAGCGCATCGAACTCCTGTGCGAAATCGCACATCGCAACGGAACCAGCGCCACTGAGCGTACAAAACACAATCTGTGCGTTTTTCACGAGTCCTTGACGTGCCATTTTCGTGGTCGGGAACGAACTCTTGTGCTTGGTGACCAAATTCTCAAGCAAAATCTCCTCGACTTCTTTTGCGTACTTGCGCCATTTCTTCTTGATCTTCTTGTTATCCGTCACAGAATCGGTTGTCCCTCGCGCTTCAGGTGGTCGCTGCTGCAAGCTCTCAGGTCGACCGACCCGAACGATTCGAGGGCGGTAGGAGCTGCATTTGACACCGTCGTACACTCCTTCACTCAGCAGACGAACGATCAATTCATCCACAGCGGCATTACTCGGCGCAGCGACTAGAATCCGAATCGACGTTTCCGCAACCGTTTTGGGACCAGACGAGGAACTGCCGCTTTTCAGCGAAGCGCCGACGCGAATGCGTGTCGATTCTTTGGACTTCCTGGGAGCACCCACGGCAGCTCCGTCCAGCAACGCACTCAACACACCGAGAATGGTCTTGGTCTTCCCTGTTCCAGGCTGCAGACACACATCAGCAAACCACAGAATTGCGGTCAGCAAACTCAACATGAAAGTGGGGACACAGCAAACACGACGTACCGGTCCTTGAATGATCACATGGTTCTCTTCGCCAATGCAACCCAGGATCGCATCCAGCTGAGACGAGTTATACTTCCGCTCCAACTCGCTATACAGACCGGGAGAAACGTTACCTTTCGAGCCCTTCTTCCCGGAAACCTTCGAGTCTGTTTCTTCTGCGTCACGTGCACTCATTTTGCCTTCCAACAGCGACCGCTTGATGGTCGGCGAAAAGAACGCCACAGACTTCATCGCTTGGAACTCGCGCGCACTTGTGGTGAGGTTGTGCACTTGTTCAAGACGCCATTTCCAGTTCGGAGACCGCTGGTTCGCAAGACACATCTCTGTGAGCACCGAGAAGTCCTCTTTCGGGTTGGCATGATCGCGGTCTCGCGTGCGAATCAGGACACAGATGAGGTCGTTCTCACTGCTGTCTCGTCCTCTTTCTCCTCCAGACCCACCACCAACCGCGACAACAGAGTTGCAAAGAACAATACCATACACAGCCATTTCGTAGTTTCTCCAGCGTGGCGATCGCAGCAAGATCAGATCGCCACTGATGAAATCGGCGGAAGAAGAGTGTTTGCCAGGATAACTGGCATGGAATGTCAAGATGAAATCGTTTTTACTCGACGTGGTGCCGCTGAAGCCGCTTTCCATGAAGATGGCGCTCGAGTTCAGCTTCTGCCCGCTTGGTGGAAACGATTGCTGTCCGACCAGCGCTCTCCCACATGGGGATACGGACGTTAAATACAGACTCTTGGCGCTGTTTTGGTGACTGAATTGCTCCGAGCTTCGTACCGAAGCAGCAAGTTCTTCCATGATGGCTTCGATTTGCACACTGGTGTAGTCGTTCAAGCTCGAGTAGTTCGCTGGAAGTGTCCCACGGAGATACCGACGCAGGTGGCTCTGGTGTTTCTCCGGCACTTCAATTCTTCGTGGCGATAACTCCAGAACAAACTCGTAAAAGTCGTCCAATGCTGGCCAAAGAAGCGTGCTCTTGTAGGCGGCACTGCTACTGCCACTGGATGCAGACGTTCCAAGCTGCGTCTTCGGTCGAGCAATCCTCTTCTCTGAAACTGCAGTAGTAGTGTCTGCTAGACTATCGTCAGTTGTCCGAGGACGTTTCCTCTTGATAGTACCATCGCCCAGTCTAGGCTGCTCTGCCACTGATCCCGTGCCATCAAGCGAAAATGCATTGCGCTGGTGTGACTTGACGGTGGATGGCTTGCTGCTGTCTTTGGTGCTGGAGCCACCACCTGCTGCAGCTTGAAGGGCTGCTTCAAGACCATTGGACGTGGCATCAACCTCATCTTCTGAATCGCTCTCACTATCCGAAGATGAAACTTCCTGCATGCGTAGTCGAGCTTTCGCTTTTGGGACACCATCTTCAGCAATACCCTCCGCAACCACCTTGGTGCTTCCGTCCAGGTACGCGGCATCATTCTGCTGCTCTGTAGAAACCATTTCTGCATCATCTCGACCACTACCGCTGCCTTCTAAACCGTCGTATTCCTTGTTGCTCGTTTCACTCGTCATGCGTTCGTCTTGCACATGCGCATACATGTGTTCCTCCTGGTGGACTATGCTGTCGCTAGCGTCAGGTGAAGGTGGTTGATTGGACGAACGTTGGACCTCCTCACTCTGTATTGGTGAGCTCACACCATCATCGAAAGCGCTTGTCACTTGCTCCGGGATGCTACTGGCTCCAGTTGAAAGACCACTGTGTGCTTCTGATACGGGCGATCCGTATGCTTCGGGATCCTCGATGGGTTTGCGATCGTCTTCATCCTCAGTTTCTTCTTCATCATCTCCTTCGTCGCGATCGTCATCTTCATGTCGTTTATATTGATCATAGTTTCCTCTATCAATCGTTGAGCTCCGAACGTTCTCTTCTTGACTCGTTTCGTACTCGTCTTCGACCATTGCTTCGTGTTCCTCTTGACTTGGCTCATGTCCATCGTTGCTTGCGTCGCCTCTTTCCTCATTCTCTAGAAAGCCCTCTTGACTTGCTTCACATCCATCATCATTCACAAGAGTTGGACTCTGTGCGGTATCCAATTGATCGGTGCTCTCTGCATCGTGCGTTTCCTCAATCGCAGCCATTTGGGCTGCATCGTCATCCACCTGCATGCCATCCTGTGATGGTCTTCGGTCTCGCACAGACGACGTCGCAGTTTCGGCTTGAGCAGATACGCCTGGATCCGCAGCGACTTGATCAAATGGGTCAGCACGATGAGAGAATTCCATCTCGCGACTCGATGGCACATCATCCACAGCTGTCTGCACTTGAGCATTGGGGTTGTCAGGACCGTCTTCCTCATTCGTGCTCACTGGACGTGAGTCTACACCATCCGGACGATCATCACACCTTTCGTGATCGACTCTCTCCTCTGACTCCACCGCTCTCTTGACTGTAACCCAACTTCCTAAATCCAAAAAGCGCTTCGCTACTGGTCGGCTCTGTCCATCACTCCGAGGTGGTGATGGAGAGGGCATCGACAATGGCGAACGTTGTGTTTCGCGAGGTGGTGGCGATCGTTGTGAAGACTGTGATACTTGAGGTTCATGCATTGGTAGTGATGAACCAGGCGATGCACTAGGTTGCTGCATTTTTGGTTCGGGAGTTGGGGCAAGAGCAGGAGGAGGCGGATCTTCCATAGATGAGGGAGTTGACACATCCGCAACATTTGAAACAGCAGCTGCAGCCTGGAGGAGTTCATTCGAGTGACGAAGACGCTCGTTTTCTCGCTTCAGGCGCTCGAATTCTACCAACACATCAGCAGGCATCACTGAGACCTATGCAGCAACAAATCAGACATCAGCTCTATGACATCAGGTTTCATCAACGCAGTGCGTGTCCATTGCACTAACCTCAGCTTTCTTTTCTGGTGAAGACTGGTCTTGTGGAACAGAGTGGGACGAGGCACTCGGTGCTGCGGTTGGTTCATACTCCACGCTGCCTAGCTGTGCTGCTGGTGCGACTGACTGGTGTGCTGGAGACAGAACACTTTGATGCTGATGAGGCGGAGAAGGGGATGGCAGAGTAAACGCTGGTTTCGTCGGCGTCGCAAGATTTCTCTCCACTTCGTCGAGCGCTTGCATGAACGCCATGTCTTCGTCAAAATCGTCATCAATGAATTTGTTCCTGATCGGATCGGTTTCGCGTTCTGTCGAAGGAATCGGAGCCGCAGAAGTGTGACATGCTGCAATCGGAGCAACCGATACAGGTGGGGTTGGAAACTGTATCTTATCCATCTGTGGAACTGGAGGCATTTGCTGTTGATGTTGGACGTCGCTCTGCATCACCTGAATACCATCCGACGCCTGGTTAGCAACATGACTGCCTGTAGCACCGGGTTCCATGCGCGGGTCAGCAAGTGCAACCTGTGCAGGAGTGTGTCCGTGCGCATGCGTGACGCTGTTGCAATTTGCGCAATGCAACGTCTGGATCCGCAGCTCCACGCGTTCCTGCTGCTCTCGCAGCATTTCGGCGCGCACTTCGGCTAATGTTGCCTTGCGCGTTCCAGACGTCGCTCTCAGTTTCCTCGTGGCGGTTTTAGGTGCTCCGGTTTTGGCTGGAGTCGTCGCTTTGGGTTTCGTCGTTGTTGACGCCTTGGCAGCTCTGGGTTTAGCAGGAAGGGTTGGCGTCGCTGCGGTGGCGGTAGCTCTCCTCCGGGGTGCTTTTGTCGGCGTCTCTCGTGCAGCTACGTCGGATTCGTTCATCGGGAGGGGATCTGCCACCAGACCTGCTGCTTTCTTTGCTTGGGCTGTACTCGCTGTCGCCGCGCTGACACGCTTCCGCACCGTAGTAGCTGCTGCAACTGTTTTCATTGTACTGGTTACTGCGGCGGTGGTAGTTCTCGCTCGCTTTTTCGAAGTCTGCACTGCTGCTGGTTCTGCATCCACACTCCACGCATCAATAAGACTACTCTGCGCTGCATTGCTCTTCGTCTTCCTCGTGCCTGTCGTGGATTTCGCACGACTAGCACTACTACTACTAGTAGTAGTTGTCGCTGGACTCTTGCTGTTCGCCAGTCGCTTCTGGAATTCGCGCATGCCCACTTCGACGCTCACGAACTCGCTCTCGTCGCGTTCACTGCGACGCTTCTTCGCCTTCTTCTTGAGCGTGAGCGCAGGCGACGCATTGGACGCCATACTGGCAGCTATCTCGCCATTCTTCGGTGGAGCACTGCGAGCCGCTGCTGCTGCGCGCGCGGATGAACTGGGAGCTATCCGCTTCCTGTTGCTGTCGTCCATACAAACCCCACACTAAAGAGATCAGTTTCAATGATGGAGGTTTTTGATGATCTGTGATTGGGTATGGTGCTGGTTTTCAGCCAATACAAACAGAAGTAGCATATATTTAATCCAATCTGCAGCAGCAATGGTTGAGTAGGATCGGTGATTGGTCGATAGGTCTGCTCGATGCATGTCAGCGATGTGAGTGATAAAAGAACCCAGTGCGATTATTTGTTGCAGGTTCGGTGTGATGACATCACTGATTATCTGCAATGCGATTGAACCCATCCGTGTGCAGGGACGAGCACTCTTCGCTGCATCCAGTCCTCTCTGGCACCGTTGACGGTCATGATATGCATATTCACATTGCAGATCAGTGTCAGCATACAGTGCGCCGCTGTCGAGAACTCGGTGACCATACTCGTTTGCGATGGTCACACACAATTCGCACCATAATGGGAGATGCGATCCGCAGACATTTTGTGAGACCGACTTGTCGAGTAAATGCACTTGTTTTTCTTTCCCCACAAACCCACCAAAATGGGTTTCGATCTCGTCTCAAATCGAGCGTTGTTTTCTTAGTCGACTGAACCCGCAGACCCGCTCCGTTTTATGGAGGGTTACATTCGAGAGCGTTTGTGGCAGAGTAACCCATCACCTATTTTTAAGCTCGCTCGTGCATTCGAGGAACTCTGTTCGGTTGTGAGTTCTTACCACAACTACCCATCTGGGATTGTCGGTGTTGCCGGAAAAGGGGGAGGGAGCGTTTTTTAAGCGCGCTTAAGTGGGAAACGCGGTCCGCCAGTCTTTTTTTTTGATACCGAGACGCGCGAAACGGAGAAAGAAAAAGGAGAGAATCCGCATTCCGAGCCGACACGCCCACCCGCAATACTAGGAAACCACCAACCCGCCAACATGTCCGACAAAGCCGAAGAGATCCCACCAAAGGTTGAAGCCGAAGAAGCCGAAGCCGACGACGGCAGCAAAGACCCAGAGTCCGAAGAACCACAGGCGTACTTTGAGCCAGTCGTGAAACTCGATGAGATCGAGGTCGTGAGCGGCGAAGAAGACGAAGAAGTGCTCTTCAAGATGTGAGTCTAAAACACGAAAAGGAACAAAAAAGCATAGCGGCACCCGCGCGAGCAGGATGGCATACAGGGGGATCGACGCATAGAGGGAAGGAGACGCACTGTGTGTGCGTTTCTTCTCTCCCCGTAGCCATGTGACGCTGGGTGCATTTTTATATGGATGTTTGTATGGACAAGAGCATTAATTGTGTGTTTCGTTGCTGCATAGCCGCGCCAAGTTGTTCTGCTTCCGAGAAACTTTGCTGGATAAGGGTACCGGCAAGAAGTCGTGGTGCGAGCGTGGTGTCGGCGATGTGCGTTTCCTCAAGCACAAGGAGCACCAAAAAGTGCGTATGTTGATGCGTCAAGAAAAGACCCACAAGATTATTATCAACCACTTGGTCGAATCCCGTACGGAGTTGTCGCCAAACATGGGCAGCGACCGCGCCTGGGTGTTTAGCTGCTACGACTTCGCCGAGGGTGTCGTGGAGACCCAAGTGTACGCGCTTCGTTTCGCGAACGCGGAAAACGCGCAAAAGTTCAAAGAAGCTCACGACAACGCCAAGACCGTGAACAAGGCGTTGGAAGCTGGTGCCGATGCCGCCGACACCGCCGCCGGCGACGACGCTGCCAAGGCTTTGGAGTCGTTGGATGTCAAGAAAGAGGTGCGTTCTTTCGCGGCGACTGCTTTGCTCGATTGTCGGGAAGAAGACTCACATGTGTCCGTGCTGTTTTGTTTGTGCATTTTCGCAGTAAATTCGCCGAAGCATCTCTTCTCCGCTGCATTTTACTACTTTGAACCTACACATGAATACAGATGAAGAAAAAAGAGAGACCTCCCAGGACACCGCAACCCGTGACGCAGCTTTTCGTTCGTTTGTGCGCAGACTGGCAGTGTCGCTGGATGTGCTGCTGTCGGTGCAACCCTCGTACCCAGAAAACTGCTGAACCAAGTGTTCTTTCGGTCTCGATTTGCTCGTCGTCTTCCTTTCATTCAAAGATTTGGTTTTTTCTCCGCGATTTTCTTCACATCTCGCCACCTTTGATTGCTTTTACTGCGGTAGAAGGAAAAAATAAATAAATAGAAGAGAGTTTTACTGATTCTACTTTTCTTTCGGGAATGCATGGCTTTGTTTTTACTGGAGTTTGTTCTGCATGCGCTCTACAACTTTCCTCCCTTTCTCGCGCTCTATGCATGCTCTGCTGATGGCAGCAGTTGGATCGTCGTGCCTTGGCTTGCCTCGAGCTTGTCGTCCAGGTCGTTCGTTGGCGCGTCCGAGCGGTTGTAGATGAGCAGACCCGCGATGATCATCGAGAAGCCCACAAAGTACAACCACGTGAGCTCTTCGTTGAAGAGGTACTTGGCGGCAACGACCGCAAAAAAGTCGGACGTGAGCAGCGACAAGTTGAACACAGCTGCATCGCCGTCCTTGAGGAAGATCTGTGTAGCCATTTTGCAGCAGCACAGTGCAAAGTTAACCCATTTTGCAAGAGTGCTTTAGAAAGAGCATATTGCGCAGGAGGGAGGTGGAAAACGAACCGATGTGCACGTGTACATGAGGAAGAGCGTGCCTACGTATCCCAGAAGACACAACGCGCTCGGTGTCGTCCTGCAAGAAAAGAAAGAAGGACGTCAGCACCAGAGACTCGGTGTTGGACGGAAAGAAGAGGTCGCTTGCCATCGGATCTCACGGAGAATGGCTCCTTCAAAGAAGGCGGCTTGCATGGAGCTGATGACGAATCCGCACAAGCCGATCATTCCTAGAAACTCCATCTACATCCATGTTGCATACACAAAAGTAGAACGCGCATGTCAGACACCTTCTTCCTCTCTGCTTCTTCTTCATGTTAGCAAAGAAGTATCCACAATGCCGACCGATTTGTGTGCGGCACGTACCCGACGATTTTTCTTCTTGACGAGGTATTCCTGACCCACATTCGAGCACGCGTAGATTGAGCTCCCTAACAGACAGAGGAAGTCGCCGTAGAGCGCCGACGCATTCCAATTGGCTTGCTCGTCCCCATTGGCGTTGGCTTGGTCGCGAAGGATATCGGAGACGACAAGAATGGTGATCCCACCGAGACAGAACCCGACGGCGACAAAGTGCAGTCGAGTATACTACATACAGTACGTCCATCAGTAGACGCGCGTGACGAAACGCCAAACACAGGTCTGCCTGATACTACTCCTTACCTTCGCATTCAGGAAGACGGCGGATAGTAGCATCACGACGGGGATCGTAAAGCAGTCGAGCAGCATCGCGCTCGAGATCGACGTGTACTTGTACGCACACACGACGAGGAAGTTACCTTCGACATCCGCCAGAGCAAGCAGCACGTACTTCCACCACGGGATCTACCAAACAGTCAGAAGCATACCGGTATGCATGCCAGCTCAGGAAAAGGGAAAGCGCTCACCTCGAGCTCATATCCTTTCTCCTTTCTGAACCGCAAGATCGGGTACACGAGGTACACACATAGCAACAGGTAATTCCCCGCACTCTGCGTCACTGGAATTTGGATCTATGCGCAGTAAAGAGTAGAAGCCGTCAATGCGCCATGCTTCCCGTGATGAGCAAGCATTGCTGCTGAACCCATTTCTTCCGTCCGAAAATACTGCACCTGGTAGTTCTGGTTCAGCATCTGCGTGAACACGCCCGTGAACGCGATCAATAGCGAGATGAACTGTCCGAGCGCGAGCACGCGGTTCTTCTCATAGAGCGCGCTAAATGCGTGCGTCGTCGTTGTCGCCACCATGAGACCCGCGATTGCGTCCTTGGACCACAAGCAAGTCGACTACTTTTTTTGATGCACTCGTTCACTCGAGCAGGTTGTTTACTCATGCTTGAGACCATCCAGCACCAATCCTGCACCTGATTGGATGTAAACATTCGCACGCTCTCTGATTGGCTAAAACTCGTTAAACGTTAGATTGGGCAACGATTGGATCTCCCAAATGGATATCTTTCCTCCAACTTCACGTTGCGACTACTACAACGACCATGACAACAATGACTCGAAGAACACACAAAACACGAAAACGTGCACACATGCACTCTATCGATCGGTTGGTGCGCGGCGGTAGGGCTCTTCGATCCGCTCCACCATTTGGTCGTACAGCTTGCACTCGCCAGCCTCTTTTTCCGCCATGAGTCGCGTGAGCATCGGCTTCCACTTGCGTCCACGCGTATTGATGAACCAATTGTTCACCTGCTCCATCGTGATGCCGCCATGCGCGCCGAGCATCTCTTTCTCTTCTTCGGTCGGGTACGGATGGTGCAAGTGGTCTTCGAACCAGGATCGCAGCACGGTCTTCGCGGTCTTCGAGAGGTTCGTCCGCTTTTTCACTGGATGCCGCGCACCCGAAAGCAATGCGTCGCAAGGAGACGACGGCAGCAATGGACTCGCAAACCCACTACGAAGCGAGTGGTGCCATTGCTGTTGGTGCTGGAGAAGTTGCTGCTGAAACTTCCGTTTGTGCCATTCCTGAAGCGTTCCGAGTGCTTGCTGATACGACTGACGAATCGAAGCGTCGTCAATCATGGTCATCGCGTGCTCGAGCTCCTGCATCGATGTCGCTTCGACACGCTGCAAGTTCACCAGCACATCCTGGATTTGCTCGTCATTCGAGCTGCTTCTCGCTGCGTCAAGAGCAGGCATGCGCTCTACCGCTGCTCGAAATGGATCGAGTTCAGCAAACGCACCACCTCGTGACCTCGTTGTTGGCGCGGTCGGAACCGTTGCATTCGCGAACGATAGCAGTCGATTGCGAACGTTTTGCTGCTGGAAAAGCTCGTCCTCCATCAATCGCTGTCTTGCGTCGTCCGTTTTCTGCTGAAGCTGCTGCTTCGTCACGAGGAAAGGTGCAACCGCATGACTTCCGTTTCCTGCTGCGGTTGCTTCGCTACCTGTGATGCCTACGACTTCAAAGTTCGGAGACTCCGGATCAGGCAAAGGCGAGAAGGCAGCAAGTGCGGCGATCATCTCCATCTGCAAAGAACTTTCCCATGCAATGCGCTTGCTCTCACCTCCGTAGCTTTGCGATGCCTTTTGCTTCCCACTTGCGCGCGTTCTCGACGCCACCGCAGAAGGTGCAGCCGCAGTTGCAGTACCAGAACAAGCAGCCATCGCAGGACCACTACTCGACGCACTCGCTGCAGGTTTTTCATCTGGAGGTGTGTACTTCCTTTCGCGCTTTTTCTCGCCGGGTGTGTAGTTGCTGCGGTTCGGAAACGTCATGGTTTATTTCCTTCTTCTTTGCGACCGCTGCTGTTTGCTCAACGCGGCCCTCAGTGTTGTCGAGATGCTGTGTCACCCCACTGCAGAGAAGCAAGTCGCGTTCTCCAGTCGATGGCGAGCGAGTGTGCGTTTTTCTCGGACAGAGGAGAAGGTGCACCGGAAAGAAAGAGTGAGATATCTTGATCGCTTTTTCTCACTGGCGCAATGGCTGCGCCGCTGTGGTCGCGCATGCCTCCTTTCCTTTCTCTCGCCCTTTCCTTCCTTTTGGTCGCTTGCATCGTCGTTATCGTCGTTGTCATCGTCATTGTTGTTGTCATTGTTGTTGACCTTTGATGGTTTGTGACCATTTTTGGTCAGTTGGAGAAAGTCCATCTCAGCAACACCGAAACTAGCGTGGCCCACACACTCAAAAGCCTGCTTTGGTGTTCAAAACGCACACTATCGATGCGACCGGTCCCATTCTCACGGAACAGACTTCGTCAACCGAGTGGACCGCTTTTTTGGCGAGCCGGCGGAGCCACATATACACACGCTTGTAGGAAGACAGCGTGTGTCTGGATGAAAGTTTCCGTCGCAAGTGATGTGGTGATGAATCTTCTGTCGATGCCGCAGCTCGATGCGGGGCCGTCGGCTTCGCACGGCGTCGTCGTGTCCGCCGTCTCTCCTTACGAGGCGAGGCGCAAGCGAACCGAGTGGCCCGAGGGCGTGCGCATGGACGAAGAAGTGAAAGCGCTCGACGAGCAGAACGGCGAATGGATCCTCTGCCGGACGTGCGCCGAGCATTATGAAAAGTAGGGCCCTGTTGCTGACTGGTTGATGGTGGTGCAGTGGCAGTGCAGGCTGTATGTTGCTTTTTGTATTTACATGTCTTGTTGGGTATTCTGTAGAACAGGACGAGGTCGAAAACCGAATGACCCCGAGGGGTTCAAAGTGAAAATGAATGGACGCTTCCAGGAAGCAGCATGGATCATGCACAAGAACCGTGTGGTCGCGCACAAAGCGACCATCCAGGATGGAGGACACGACAGCAGCGGCGGCTCGCAGGATTCCCCGATACCGAGCCACCATCGCGACGCGTTTCTCCGCGATCAAGACGCGATCAGTCTCCCCACCGATTGCAATCCGGCCAACCACCCCAGTTCCATTAGCCACGGAAGCAACGGGAACATGAGCCACCACCAGCCGCACCACGGGAGCTCGTCGCTAGGGACGAGCCATCGCGCGAAGCGTCTCAAGACTGCAAGCAGCGGGAGTGAACGCGACGAAAGCGACGACTCGCACCACGTGGGCTTGGATCTCGTTGTCAGCGACAGCCATGAAGCCAGCGGTCCGTTTTTCATGGAAGAGATGAAGTTTGACGACGACCATCACCACCATGGCCGAACCATCCAGCTACCGCGTACTGGCTGGCGCTGTCCTGGTGTCGTCCCCGATTTCTTCTACCAGGCAAACGCCGAGCTCGTGCATGCGTTCTCCAAGTACTACGTCGGCTCGTACCGCGTGAATGTGGTTCGCGACATCCGCTCTGACAAGTATGTGTGTCCGCTTGAGGTCTCGATATCTTCCTAGTTTCCCTTGACTTGATGGACTTACTTTCTCATATGTGTGTGCGTGCGTGTGGTGGCAACTACCTAGAGTGATGATCTACTCGCACGACTGCGAGAACCGCATCGTGCATCGCGAGCGACCGAATCAACCGATTTCGTGCGACAAATGCTACGCGATCTGGCTCCACAACAAGAGCTTCAAACGCATTCTGAAGAAAATGGACCGGTACAATCATGTAGAGGATATTCTTCGCAAGTCGTGGAGGTCAGTATCTCTCCCCCCACCACCAATTGACCATAGATGCATGTGTATTCGTAGTCTGATAAATCTAAATGTGCACGTACTATCATGTAGTATTACGGAGGAAGAACTAAGTGTGCTTTCTAAGTTCAAACACTCCAGTGGCGCCAACCTCAACATCGAAGGCCGGAAGCTCAAGCAGGCGGCGATCACCGTGCTGAAGCGCTTCAACGCCCGCAAGTCGCCGCAAGAGAAGGCGACGACGAGCAGTTTATCTCGCCACCCGCAGCACCCGCTCGCTTCCGACGGCATCCTCAGCCTCCCTTCTCTCGAGTCGACGATTCCCGACGACGATCCTACTGGTCTGAGTGGTGTGCACTCAAACGAGCACGACGCCGTCGCTGTCCAGACAGCAGCAGCAGCAGCTCACCACCCCCTTGAGGCTTCGACCCCAAGTCACCAATCGACCCAACAACAGCAACAGGAAAACGCCGAGGTGTGACTCGCTCGCTCTTTCCCTTCGAGCGTGAAACGCGAGGTCGCCCCACAGTTTTTGTTGTTGTCTGTGTCTCTCTTTTGTTTTCGCCCTCTCATTTGCGGCTCTTAATAATGCATTCTGGAAGACCAATACATCCTTTGCGATGCGAGTTGCTGCTTTTTTGGATCCCATTCCTCCATATCCCGAGTCGAGTCAACAAACTTGTATCCTTTCAACGACCCGAGTTGAACGAGATGTCTCGAGCGAACCCAACCAAGCGCATCGTGCTTTGCGTCGCGGAGTGGTGTCTCCGGGGAACAAATCGCACAAATAGATGGCACGGATGAATCGCTGGACGTGTCGTTCGCCACGTTGCGCATTTTCCGCTGCGTCGGTCTCTCGCATGTTTTCGCTGTTTCATCTCGTTTCAGCATTTCTGGACTCCCGTAGGGTATAAATGGAGCAAAAAAAGCATATACCCTGTGAGTGTCCATGTCGCAAAGTGCGGTTCGGTCACTCGCAGATTCTCCATCCAGGGCAGTGACCTTTAAGTGCGAGCTTCAGTGCACACGAAACTGCTGTCTAAGCAATTGGAGAGAGAGAGGGCTTTATAAAGAGCAGTTTCGAGTGAATGTCCTCTGAATAGAGGGTTCTCGGGATGCTCCATTTAGAAAGACGGGGAGAGATTGCGGTGTTTTTAACAAGCGAGCGAGCGAGCGTCGAAGCACCAGCGGAAGACAAATATCCATCTCTTCCTCCATTCACCCCTTTCTCTCTCTCGACGCACTCTCTCGTTCACGATGCTCATGGCGCGCTCCTACCACCACGTGCTGCTGCTCGCTCTCGCCGCGGCGCTGCTCTGTTCCGAAGGCGTCCACGCGCAGCCTGTCGATGCCGAACCCGAGCAGCCCAAGCCACCGACCGTGCTGAGTGACGACGCGTTCGATCGCGCCGATGCCGACCACAACGGTGTTTTGGATGCGCAGGAGTTTGCGTCGTTCACGTCGTCGATCAAGAAGGCGCTGGATCCGTTCCTGAATATCTACAGCGCGGGCGAGGGCGAGGGTCAACTCTTCCAACCGCGCGGCAACAACAAAGCGCGCTTGCGAGCGGGCGGTGTGAACAAGTTCTGGTCGGGGTTTGTGAGCGGCATCCTCACGATTTGGGCGACGGAGATCGGCGACAAGACGTTCTTCATCGCGGCGATCCTGTCGATGAAGCAGGACCGCGTCGTCGTGTTTGCCGGTGCGATCGGCGCGCTGATCGTCATGACTGTCCTGTCGGTGGTCATGGGTGTCGTCGCGACCAAGTTCTTGCCACCGCAGGTGACCCACTACGTCGGTGCCATTCTGGTACGTTTCGCACTATTGATTGCACTCTCTCTCTCTCTCGTCCCCACCTCCATTTTCACCTCTTTTTGTTGTTGTTGTGGTGTCTTGCGGGATGTCTAGTTCGTCGGTTTTGGAGCCAAGATGCTCTATGATTCGCGCGAAATGTCCGCCACGTACGTACTGCTTCCGATCAAATGGATATACGTGCGGGTTTGTCGCTGCCGATGGGGAGTCCAGACTGACATATCGTTTGTTTGCTGGCAAATCATTCACAGTGGACCATCGGAAGAGCTCTCGGAAGTGGAAGAGGAACTGATGGGCAAGAAGACGGAAGAAGAGGCTGAGTGAGTACCATAGAAGTCGCAGTCCAAGTCGGCTGTAGCAGCGATTTCGGAGCCTCTCGGAAGGAACTGATCTTTTCTCTCGTTGGTGCTTGATTGGTTTAGGCAAGTGGAAACTGGGCAAGCGAAGCCTTCGTCCGGGTCCGCAGTGAGCGACGGCATGATGCAAGTGTTCACACAGACGTTCCTCATGACGTTTCTCGCGGAGTGGGGCGATCGCTCGCAGATCGCGACGGTCACGTTGTCTGCGACGAAGGACGCGTTTGGCGTCACCCTCGGCGCGATCTTGGGCCACTCGATGTGCACAGGCATCGCTGTCGTCGGTGGGAAGTTCCTTGCGACGCGAATCTCGGAGAAAACGGTGACGCTAGTCGGCGGCGTGCTCTTTGTGCTCTTTGCGCTGCACTCGTTCATCGTCGGACCAGCCGAAGTATAACCGACGAGGGTGAGGCAAAAAGGATAGGTGAGCGAGTGAGTGAAGCACTTAGGATCCCAAACCGGTGCTTCGATAGCTGCCACGATCTCCCACCGAGTGGAATATACTTGGGGTGGTAGCTGTATGGACGGAAGGGAGGATTTAGGTATCTGTGCGTATATACAATAGAGACGGCATCAGGCGATGTGGACACGCTCGCTGGTGGCAATGTCTTCATTCATTCCTTCTCCCATTAACATACAAAACAGCAGCATATTTTTCACGCCTTCCTCGACATCTCATCGCTACCATTTTCTTCCACTCGTGCTCGGTCACCATCCTGGATCGCATTCCGTGTCGCTCTCTCACTCTTCGGCCACCGAGTCGAAATTAAAGACAAGTGGCGGCTGGAGCTTTCGTTGGGAAGCGTCCTCACGAGAAGGAGAAGAACCTGCTGCTGCGTCCTGACTTCGTTGGATCGATGGCGGGAAAACTCCACCGCCGCTTCTCGTTTGCTGCTTCGGGAGACTTGGCACTGCCGCAGGAGTTCCCAAAGGGCAATTGCTACGAGCGACACTGCTGGTAGCTGCAGCGAGCATCTCCATGAGCTCAATATGTCGCTCTGCGGCTTTCTGTTGCTGCTCTTTCATCTCTATATGCGCATGCAGCAGAGTCTCAATCGTCGCCTCCAGCTTGTCGATTTTCGCTGTCGTCGCCCGATCCATTGCGCCAGTGTTCTTCACGCCGCCATGCGCACACGATGCCCTGCGACTTTGACGACGATCGATATGCGTCGTGTTGCCTTGCTGAGCTTTCAAATCCTGGTGGTCCTTGGCACTCGGATTGGGAGCGTGGACGGCAAACCGCGACGTCGAAGGCAAACTGTACCCATTCCGGTTATTGGCGTCTTTCTCATGGTCATAGTGGATCTCGTCGCCAACATGTCTCCCCGAGCTTGACGTTGGTGGTGCAGATACTTTGTCCGGAGTGTCCACAAAGTCCCCACTCTCTAACGCAGCTTTTTCCAGCGAAAGAGCACGATGACTCGGAAAGAACGATACATCTTTCTTGGCCATCCGCATCGCCAAGTACAACTCCAGTCCGTTGTACTCCGTGATCGGCTTCTTGCGAATGTGGACAAACAAATACAGGTAATGCCACATGTTGTGCTCCATATAGATGTGGTCGTGGAAGCCGCGCTTGGTCGAGCGGTCGAAAGTGTACGCGTCGATGGAGCAGATGAAGCACCGGTTCTGCATGTCCATCATTTTCTCCTTATCAGCGGTACGAAGCGACGCAAACGTATCAATGATCACACCGAACACGATATTGAGCAGCATGATGATGAGCACGATGTTGTAAAACAAGTCGAACGCCAGTCGAGCGTACGATCGCGCCGATCCTCCTGGGATGTTCGGTCGCAAGTACCCGCCAAGACCGCCGTCGCTTTTGAAGCCCTGGTCCAGACTCATGAGGAAGCACTGGAAAAGGCGCTGGCACTGATAGGGTGCTCTCCCTTCGATTTGGTCCTGCGTGAGCACCACGGACGGGTTGTAGTCAGCGCGAAAGAAGTAGAACCCGATGATCGCAAACACGTACACAATCACCAAGTACAGCAGCACCGTCAAGCTCAACACTTTCGCTGGTCGAACGATCGACCGAAGCACGTTGCTGAGCTCCTGGTACCGATTCACGACGTCCAGCAAGTGGAACGCAAAGTAGAGTTTGTTCACATACGAGCCCAAGATCGCCACAAAGATTTGCCACAGGAAATACACCACGCGGGGGTTGCGGATCAGGAAAAACAGCGAGATACTCACTGTTCGGATATTGTGGATAAAGTCATGTCTACGGAATCTGTCGAGGAGATTTCTCCAGCGGATTTTCACACTTTGCTGGCGCTTCGAGTGCTGCAACGCAGCTTCGTCATCGGACTGCATCTTTTTCGCTGCTGCTTCCATTTTCGATTTCCGTGAGGTCTTCGTCGTGAAGTCGGGGAGGAACAAGTAGTTGTACTCCTCTTCGCGTTCACGAAGAGAGCGCAAGAGTTGCTCAGTGTCTTGGAAGGACTCTTTCTCCTCGGCTTCATTTGTGCGCCGCTGGACGCTTGCAGTCTTCTTAGACAGTTTTTCCTGCTGCGACTTGTTGCGCCGCTTCCATCCTTTCTTGATCAGCAGAGGAGCCGAGTTGACCATGTAGCATAGCAAGATCGCAATGCACAGAATGAGTTGCGCAGTCCCAGCGACTGCCAACGCGATATCGATCGCTGTCGAGTGCTCGTACACGTGCTGACGACCACCGATCATAACCGACACAGTCTTTGCTGCATAGGGCATTGAGTTGATACCATCGGCGCGAAAGAAAAGCAGCACGATCAGATTGATCCCGATCGCGAGTCCGAACGAGAGTTTCTTGAGGACATCGGTTTTCTTCGCGATCCACGATACGAGGTGATGGCGCTGGAGTCGACTCTGGTGAGCCATTTCATCGACAAGCTTGTCGGACCGAGAGTAGAAGTCGTGCAACTTGTTGGGTCCTCGCGCTACATGCCACACCAGTTTCTTCTTGGACTGCTCGGTGAGACAGAAGCAAATGGGGTGGAGAGGGAAATAGAACGGAATCAGCACGCTATTGGTAGGGTGTCCGAGCTGATGGCAAGTGCTTTTCCCTCCACCGCCATTTGCAGTGAATGCTCCAGCAGTATCAGACTCGGGGTTGGCACTGCTCTTGCTTTGCGAGTTTGCTGTCGACGTATTATGTTCCGAATTTCTCGACCCTGCTGAGCTCCTGTAGGATTGATAGCGGCGATGGTCCCACAATATTTCGACACGCGCACAATTGGACTGAAAGAACAGATACGCGCTCCTGTAGTCTGTCACGATCCCATGCGCAAACGACGTCGACGGCGGAGCCAATAACGCATCGTTAACCGCGCAGTGCTTCTGTTCCGGCTTGGAGGAAGGGATCCACGTCGCAGCTTGAGGATTCGCGTCTGCCAGCTGCTGTAGCAAAATGTAGATATTGAACCCCATCGTGAGGTAAAAATCGTTGTAGCACTTGGTGTTCCCGGCATACTTGCCGTGCGTACTCAAGTAGTGAGCGTACACATCGACTACATTCCGTTTCAAGGCATCAAAGTTCAGCTCTTGCACGAGCTGCGCATGGATCGCTCGGTCACTTCGCCCTTCCAGCAGACTTAGCAGGGTAATCACAATCGACGAGCGCAGTTTCCGTATTTGCGTCAGCGAGCTGGAGCTACCGGAGTGGTCGAAGGAATACATCATCAAAGCATTTACTGCGCTGATGAATTTGTAGTTTGCTACTGTCTCTTGCGCTTCAATGCACGGACCTTGGCAAAACTCAGCGATGGTCTCGAAGAGTTGGATGATTAGCCCCATGTCCAGGTCCGTCAGTGCCAAGTACGTGTCCAGCAGAAAAGACGTAGTGCTCTCCACTAAGTTTGCTGCCACTCGTGCATTCGGCTGGGAGATCAGGTAGCGCTGAGCATTCAAGTAGTGACCTTCGCATAGCAGTTGCAGGAAGCGGAAGATCGACGTTGTCGTAGATCCAAAGCTTTTGACGCCGTCCAGTTCCGGGTCGAGATGCGCTTTGGCTGCAGACGGGAAGGGAGTATCAAGCTCCAGCGAAAGCGCAGATCTTCGTTTACGCGCTCCTGGTGCAGAGTTGACCTCGGACGGCTCAGACACTTTTGCGTCATCCATTTTCCTGGCAGAGACCTGAAATGCTAATCCTCGCTCGATGCCTGTCACGTGAGCTCTATCATTTTGCGCGTTCCGAATAAACTTGCAGGATTTCTCGATTTTGCTTTGGATGCGCTCAAAGAAACCGCCGTGTCCAGCTTCAAGCCAATACGAATGAAAAGTTTCTTGCACTTCTGCATTCATCCCGTCAAGCAGTGCGACGCCAAGTTTGATGCTAGTCGCGAACAATGCATCGTCATCGCGCCACGAAATGAGCTGGACCACAAGTCTCGTGACGCCGAGCTGGTTCAGCTTCACTTGCATCGTGTGGCGCTGCTCCAGATCGTCGACTGCGTATATCATTCGGCAAAACACATCCAGCAGTGTCAGATTCATTTTCACGTAATGTGAGTCTTGAAACGCTTCAACATGCGCGACTAGCTTCGAGACGACTTGGTCGAAGGTGAGACCGATGTTGCGCAGATGCGAGTGTGGATCGTACTCACTCTTCAACGAGGTTTCGACAGACAAAATCCCCTGCACCATTTGGTTCAGCTCATCGCGCATGGCACTGTGCACACGTGGATGGGAGCGGATATAGAAGAGAAAGCTGTCAAACTCACGGAAATGGTTTTGATGCTGTCCTGCCACCACCCCTGATGCTCCCATATTCCCAGCACTGCCGCCTGGTTCGTGGGTTCCAAATAAGGGTGCGGTGTAGGAAAATTTCCGAAGGGGTGATTTCGGAGGGGAGGGTTGAGCGTACATCGCCATCTTTTGAGGAGAAGCATGCTGCTTTGACTTCCGCCACCCAAAGCGGAGCTGGCTGAAGTAATTCTGTCGGGGTAAGATGTGCTGCAACACATTGTGACGGGTATGAGTCGGAGTGGGTGGTGGAGCAGTTGGCGATGCCGTCTTCCTGGCGAATGTGCTTAATGCACGAGGCTGCTCTGGCGAATCTTGGTCAAGCTCCCGGGGATCTTGATCGCGTACTCCGTATATCAGCGGCTGCACGATCCGCAGGTTGTCGGAAATTGCACTCCTACTTGCTGCACTGCTCGTAAGAGCAGCTTCGTCTGCCATCGCGTGACTGGATTCCTCGACCGTCATGCTCGTGTTTCCGCAGGCGCTGTGTTTCATCATGGCCATAGTGTCGTCAATGGTGCTATTGACTTCCAATAGATCGGTGGGGATACTTTCCTCAACGGCACCAAGAGTGTTTGGGTCACTGGTTCCTCCCGATGAGTTCTTCCGTGACCTGACGACCCCGGCTGAGTCGTGCGGTTGAGAACGCTCGCATGCGCGGTGCTTCAGAGCGAACTGAAGCAGATCTGCAAAGTCTCCTTCAAGGCGGAACGTTTGGAGATCGAGCCGCTGCTCATACGTTAAAGAAGCGACCCAGATCGCCTCCAACGAAACCGACGAAGCTAACCCATTCTCAAACAATCCCATTCGAGCAATTTTGTCAAGCATATACACCAACTCTTCAATATTCCCCACAACGTAGGCATCGAGACACCACTCCGTCGCACTGAACACTGCGAAGAGTAAGCCCAAGAGGTGTTGCGTCTGGAGTGCACACTGCAACGCATCGTCATTGGCGTCAAAAACACTCGGAAACTGGTGGATAAAAGACAGCAGCGTCGGGATGAACGAATGCAGCAGGACGTAGAGAACGGGGGATTCGCGAGCAACTCTGGTTCGGAGAAAGTTGGCTGTTGCTTCGGGCTTGACTTTTTTCTTGTGGAGCGACAATCGTGCGTGTCGATTGAAATCGTCCACTTGCACTTCTTTAAGGTGCTTGATCACGCCGATTTCACAAATGCGAGCCAGTGTCATCAATATCCGCGTCAAGATATCGTCGCTCGGGGTTTCTATTTCGTCAGCCACCAGGAACACTTCGTTAAGAAAGCGCAGCAGAGCAGAATGCATCCCTTCTGTGCAGTCACCGTGCCACATGAGCTCAAGCACGTTGGAAATCGGAACGATTTGCTGACAGATTTCCTGCACACGAGTGTTCTTCCCGGTTGCACAAGCAGCAAATAGATGAAGCAGCCGTGCGTGGTATTCCAGAGTTTTCGAATCTCTCGCAACCGTCTTGTCATCCACCGGAGATCTGAGAGGCGACAGCGAGCGCTGGACTGGAGACTTGAACTCGATTGCTCTCCTGCTGGTGGCATCGGCAAAAGCGTTTCGCGCAGACTCTCCACTATCTTCATCGTCGTCAAGGGAATCGTCGATCCCATCCAGCCTGCCGAGATTGTGCTTCTTGTGTCCATTCACAATTAGTGCGTAGCGCTGGAAAAGATCATCAAATTTTTTCACAGTTGAAGAATGGTCGTCGAAAAACTGCAGCACAGCAGCATTCTCAAGCGACTTGATGAGCTGGAACAAGACCAGCAACTGGTTTTCCAGCACGGGCTTTTCGTCGCAGATCACCACCGTCTCCATGAAGTACAAATACCTGGGGTCCGGACCATCCTTGATCAAATGGGTCACGAAAATGTTGATCAGCTCGGTTGGAATTGCTTTGTAAAGCCGGTCATTTCCAGAATAAATCGAAACAAGCAGTTCCTGCGCAACTTCCAGTTCGCCAATGTACTGGGCGATCGTGATGACGTGTGGCGCAAGGAGAAGCTGGTTATCTTCGTCCTCTGCACAGAAAGCACAGAGAAACTCCATTGCTTGGCAATACACTGCTTGGATCTGATCCCGCTGTCTCGACTGTAGCATCGATTTTATCCGCGCTCCAGGGGATCTCGGCGGCGTGGGACTCTCACTCGACTGCTTCACCTCGTTGTGCCGAATATGAGCGTCGAAGAAATGCGCGCCGTCGATCATCATGCTCACCGAGTATTGCGCAGCTTTCAGGTTTCTTAATAGTCGGCGTGCTTCGACTGCTTTCGCTGTCTCATCTCGACTATCGGCAGAGATAGCTGCATGTCTGGATTTGCGCGATTGCGAAAAGAGTGTCTCGCCAGGTTTCTCAGGTGGAGATAGCTCATGAAAGCTGGATAAATGGCTAACATTCCCCAACGAGCGCTTCAGGTGGTACCTGTTCCTCAGATACTTCAACTTTCGATTTGGAGGGAGCTTTTCGATCACAAAGCGAGGTGCATATGCTCGCTCGTGACTGCCAATGGTGATCATGTCGGCTGTCACACTATTTGTCGCAGAAACAGCGCCGCTGTTGGTGAGTGGCGATGATGCTGGCTCGCCCAGCGCGTTCTTGCTGGTGCCCGCAGCAGTCGGTGCGCAAAATGATCGCGTTGAGTAGTTATTTTTCACAACATCCGTTAACGATTTCAGCAGCAGACAAGCAGATTCGGCTTTGTCAAAGTCAGACTTTGAGGTCAAATCCATCCAGACTTCGGTCGTCTCTGAAAGGCGCCGCAGATTGTCCACGTCGTCTTTGAGCTTATTGTAGATGGATATTGTTTCTTGGGTGATCAAAAGCTGCAGGTTTTGCATTGCTTTGACCACCTGATCATGCTGGTTGTATTGCTGCAGCAATAATTCGAGAGCCTTCGACACCAGCGGTGGGTATTCGTACATGAGCATCTGCATCAAAATGGTCGTCACATTTCTCCTCGACAGCTGAGCCAGCGAAAACTTGCACTCCAGCGATTTCTTGTCAAACATGTACTTGGCGAGAGGCGAAAACTTATCTGCGCTGAAGTAAGCGGACGGCGGTTCATGCGCGAACAGTTGGGTGTAAGGAGCGTTGCCACCAGCAGCAATCCCTCCGATATCCGGCGCAAGCATACCACTCTCACCAAATCCAGGTTTGGACTTGTCTTGTAGACGGCGTGGCATAACATCCGTCCTGGGACCGCCATGGCGGGTCTGGAAACTCGATAGCAGGGACGACAATTGATAGTCAACTCGCATGTTGTCGATGTGTTTCAAAATTGCACACACTTCATCCTTGATTTCCATGATCACGCGATTGACCTCATTCATTTGATGCCCAATCGACCCACCCCAAGTGTCATTGTGCTTGTCGGATCGATGGAATGAGTTGCCAGCGTTTGCTCTCGGTCTTGCGCTTGCGTCAGATCGGGAGTTTCCCGATTTTAGCGACGTAGATTGCCACACAACATGTCCTCGAGGATGCAACCTTTTCAGTTTGGTTTTCCTAGATGTGAAACCAATTGAAGAGCCAGGAGAATTTACTCGAGCGCTGCTTGGCGAGTTCTCATGAGTCCCTGCTTCCGAACTGGATGGAAGCTGGAGAATCTCAGTGTTCTTGTGAACAGAAGAGTCTATGCTGTATTGGCGAGTAACAGCCTGGATCGTTTCGGCGGAGTTTCGTCTAGCAGTACCACCGTCCAGCAGCGCAGAATTCCGAAAACGGAGCGCGCTGTGCGCAGCCGTCTCTCCTGCAGACGACCCTCCTCTATCGTCCTCTGCAGTGTCTCGAGCGGGTACTAGTGCATGCTGCGGAGGGACTGTCTGGAGCATCGTCGTAAACAGGTTTCGCGGACCATCAGTCACTGACATATCCCGAGGTCGTCTCCCTGCCACCGTGTCTGACGACGCATCTCCACTGCCTTTCTTTTCGCCACTCCTCCAGCTTTGCTGACTCGTTTGAGCGTGGTCTTTCCCCGTCGACGATTTTGCAGGTGGAGTCCTTCGCAACACATCTGTCCGCTCATCCAGCAAGTCCACAAGTCGAGTAACCAGACGAGACAGTTCGTCTTCGGTGGTGTACATCCCGAACTCAACCATCTTCTTACACACCCGCAAAATGGCGAGCGTTAGTTCATTTTCCGGGGTTTCTTCGATCACGATCTTTCCTCGTAGTTTCTCAAAGTACGACGAGCAGAAATCCTTCATTCGAGAGAAGAAAAAAAGGTCCTGCGACGAGTATCCTTCTCCACTGAAAGCAGAGAGTACTTCACTGCTCTTCGAGCCGACGTCCGTCCAGATGCGAGTATAGTTTGGGCACGTCACCACTTTTTGAGGTTCGCAGTCGATGTACGCGACTCGAACTAAATCCATCAAAACAGCACGCAGCGACCTAGACAGCGAGGTGTCCATCACCGACTTCAAAAGGTTTTCGCGCGGGAATGCTGTCTGGATGTACTCGATGCTCACGTAATTGCGATCGAGACACAGAGAGACGTAGAGTCGAAAGAGACCATAGCAATATTGTCCCAACGGCCGATTTCTCCCAAGAATGTAGTACTCTTCATAGAACTTCGGCAATGGTACCCACTTGCCGAAACCATCACCAATTGCATTTCTTTTGGTGTCTTTGTTGAACATGGCGTCGATACGAGGGTCTGGGATCATTGGTTTAAAAGAGAGCTTCACGGAGTAAATCTCGAACCCTGCGGCACACGGACGAATTGGAACGATCGCATGGTCTCGATACCCATTTTCGGCATTAAACAGCAACTCGCAGATTGCCTCTTGGGTCTTCGGAACCCCTCGTCCCCGGGACGTGCACAGCGCCACCAAGAATTGCATATATCGGATCGATTTCCCTCGAGACTTGATTAGCTCGAAAAAACTCCCGATAATCCTCGCATACGCTGTGATGGATTCGACCAGATTGCGATTCTCGCGAAGTAGGTACGACAGCGGGAGCGACGTTTGGAACCCGTTTCCCAGCAACTCCATCAGGATAGGCATGCCAACTTTCACCATGTGGAGCTCATTTGCTCTGTTGGACGAGAAAATGTGAACCAGTAGCGCGTTGACGTTCGGGATGATGCGATTAAGAGTTTGCATCGCGGTAGCATGCACTTCTTGTCGCGAGTTTAGTGTCGCACTTGGTCTTTTTCGCCACGATCTCTCTTGTGTATAAAACGACTGCCGCCCAGCTTTCAATTGCAAAACACTCGATTCGGATCGATTGCCCGGTCGAGCGGACGACTTCGTTACGTTATTCCCGGTCGAACCATTCCACGCATTCGAGAACGTCCCATTCATCTCGATGTCATCGCTTTCGCCGTCGTGGTGATTCGAAAACTGCACAAACGCGGAGTTGTGCGACGATACTTCTTCAACGGTGAAAGGTCCGCCATACCGCTGAAATGGCGCTTTTAACATATCAACAAGCAGATCGATGTAGCGGTGGATTCGGAACAGATTCTGGCGTATCCGAAGGTACCCAAAAGAACCCTTGGCTCCTTCGGTGCAAAACCTGATCAGCTCGTCAAGCACTTGCTCAACCTTCCGAAAGCAAATGATCGTCTCCTCTTGATCAAATCGATGCAATAGAGAGTTGTCGTTGACCGCGGCGTTGATGAAACTGGATGAGCCCGACAGCTGGAAGTGTTGGATAAAACTTGTCAAGATCCGTTTGTAAGATACCAAAAGCAGTGTATCCTCGACCTCTGATTGCGGCACTGCAATGATCTTGAACGCATCTTCGTCTCGAGCACCTGGCAGTGACACTACCGTGAAGCTGGAGCCATTTCCGGTTGTATCGCTGGAGAGTGACTTTGATGAGAACCGAATATCATTCATCGTTGAAGCATGTGTCTCGACGGAGTGAAGAAATCCGTTCCCTTTGTTGTGTTGAATAAGACCAACGTCGCCATTTTCAATCTGATCTCTGCAATTTGATAGAAACGACAAATGTCAGCTCGATACACCACACACCCAAGATATACGGACCGAACGCACCCTTCGTCGGCAACTGCTGTGGACATGAAGCTGAACGATTGTGGATGCTCTTGGGCAATTACGGTTGAGCATGCACCCGCATGCATCCGCAACGCGACAGGCGATCTCGCACTCACAGGTGGCGATGTCAACAGCGGGGATACAGCCAAATACTTCCCCGAAATGACATGGCGAAACGTTATCGAATCGCTCCATGTGATTTCTCCCCCTTCGTATAAATTTGTCCGTTCCATCTCCCACAAAGAATCAGAAGAGGTCGCCATGATCGATTCGTCTTCAACGTCTTTGTCTTCACTATACTGGAGATTAACCTGACCAGAACCCATGGCATCTTTCCGCTCCCCTGCGGAGAACCGTAGCCACGACGTCGTCTCTAAATGAAGAAGTCGGACACAGGAACCCGCACGGAAACCATCGCTCCGACCAGACATGGCGTTGCTTTCGTCGGGTTTGTCGTAGAGGACTGCTCGCCATTGAGATGCATGGGCTGTCGAGCCCACGACTACAAACGACGAGCCGTCTGAATAGCTTCTATTGGAAACGTAAAGGGTGAACGGTTGGACATCGTTTTCACTTGTGAACACCAGCTGCACAGATAATCGACGCGATCAGAAACGGTGATCCGAAAGCATGGCATGAGATATAACGACAAACCAACCTGGTCAGTCAAGAGCACAGGTGCTCCTTTCGATCGAAGTTTAAAGCGTGGCAAAATTGAAAAGTACGATCGCGGCGAACCAGCTTCAAGACAGACCTGTCATTTCAGCAACACACAGGAGTGAGCACCCTCTCGGATAAACAAATGTAAGATGCGTTCTGTCGAACGCTACCATTATACTTTCAGCGCCTCGCAAAAGAATCGGAGACGCGTCCAGTGACAGAAATCGACCACTCTTGATGTGTCGAAGTTGAATGACCTGACCGGAAACACGCAAAACATCAAAGGCAATATGCACGAGCAACGTTGACGCCCCATGAGCTGCTTACTTGTCCGTAAATGACTTGAGCTCCTTTCAGTTTCTTGTACATTGTTGCATTCAATCGAAGCTCTGCCTCACTTTTAAACTTCAAATCCGCAACCGAGCGATGGTTTCGGAGCTGAACATGTTGTCGCTGCTGACTGCTGCTGTCCTCTTCACCACCTGTGCTTTCTCGCTCGCTCATTTCAGCCTCCAGTGTTTCCAGTGCAATAGTCGCATCATACGTCATTTTCGGGACCACTTCGAACAGGCAGTCTCGATACGGACACGACGTAAGCCGAAAGCCGCCGTTCTCGAACATTTTCCGCTCCTGATGGCCACCGAGCCCAAGCTTGAACGGTGGTATATTGGCGTCCACATTATAGTTCAGCTTTTCTAGGCGTACATCCCTTGACGCATACCCCTCTGCAGCCACGACTCCGTTACGGTCATCACAAGACAGCGCGACAACCATACCGTACTCGAGAAACGGAGTCCCGTACAGCTGCGGGTTGGATCGATTCTCTCTCGAGCTAAACATCGCGACGGGATGTGCTCGTTGGCTGCTGGTCGGCAACTTCTTCGTAGCGAAAATACCCAGCGGAGACGTCATCGCCATCGGAATGGATGCGGGATCTTCCGGGGGACTCACATCGATTCGCAGCTTTTCCTTAAATGGCGACGTTTTCGAGACCCGCACGGACGCTGCTTTCGTCGGGATTTTCTGCAACCTTGGAGTTGATAGTGCCGCGGCCATCGCCATCGCAGTAAATCCCTCGGTAGCACTGCTGCTGCTACTCGGTCCATCGGAGACTGTCGATACGGACGCTGCTCCCTGTTCCTGCTCGCCACCTCCCCCGCCACCTGCTCGGTCGTTGGCGCTCATCAACCTGCTCTCGCCATGACTATCTCCCGCACTGCTCAAAGGTTCGGCTGGTGATATCGACTCTGCACTCGGCTCCTGTTTCCGCATTGTCGAGTTTGGGTCGTCCTGCTCCGCATTCACACCGCGCGCGCTCACCCGTCGCTCGCTATTGCTTCGTGCAGCGTTTCTATTATTAAAGTTCTTCTCTGTTCTCCAAGTGCCCGCGCTGCCAGATCACACCACTTCCGCATCAGATCCACAGAAGAAGCAGAACAGGCGGCATTTCCGCCTCGCGTCCCCTCCGCTGCTTGCCTCCTGAGTAAATAGGATAGTGATCCGCCCTCCCGCGCATTTCCGAAACGGTCTGCGTCTGTCTGTGTGCACAAACACATTCAAACCTCCAATCTCCCTCTATTAGAGCACCTCTTTATTGTTGAAGCAGAATCTTTCTGTACAAGAACAGGGAAATGACTCGAAATTTGCATGGAATGACAAGCTGCAGATGGAAGGAGACCGATTCGAGAAAATGAAAAATGCATCGAGAAGATTATGAACCTTTTGCTGCTGCTGCTGCTACGACTATTCCGTGTCTGTCTACTACTAATTTAACCACCTTCGCTCGAACGATACGCACAATGCTACATCACAAATAACTGCTATCCTAAAGGAAATGATGGATCATTCAAAACCCAAACGCGCTTGCGCTTTGGCCGCCCTTGCTGACTTCGTCGAGGAAACCTAAAATGACAGGCAGTAAGCCGCTGTTGTCGACAGTGGGGCGGTTCTTCGGCCCTCGCAGGTATGCCTTGAAGTGATTCATGCACTGCTTTGCATACTCTTTATCGCTTTGCCGGATTTGTTCAAAAATGTCGGAGAACGAAGGAAACAAACTCATAATGAGCATCATCTCGCCTTCCTCGGGATCGTCGCTTTCAACGACTTCAAGCATCTTGGTGACGTATTCCCCAGCGCAGCGCTCCAGACCTACACCATCTAGCAGTTAGTGATCATTCACGCGGTCGATGCATCACAGCAGCATAAGAAACAGTACCTAAGATTCCGTCACGCTTGACTTTCTGTTCATCAAACTCGTGTTTGTTGTTCTTTGCTTCCCACACACTCTTCAGATCCAGCTTTGCGATTTTCGCCTGCTCGGAGATCCATCCATTTCTTTAGTTCCACACTGCAACTCACTCGTCCGACCAAGGAAGAGGAGCAACGAATTGTGTACACACCTCGTAGTCGATTTGTCGCAAGTTCTCTTCGGAGAAAGGAATCCGCGTCTGCGGCTCGGAGAAATCGCCCGTTGCGAGGATGTACTGGACAAGTGTATCGACGTTATACACCACAATGGATCCGTTCGTGCGGACAAACTCAAACTAAAAGAGCACAAACACAACCTCGTTAGATGACCGCACAGATAAACAACAGCATACTACTACTAGTGGAAAAGAAAGTGGTAGACGCACCGTGTGAGGTCCCAACTCGGTCATCATGATCGGATCGAGGGTGTTGATCCCCGTTTTGGCTCTCTTCTTTTCTCGGTCTTGATCGTCAGCAGCAACGCCTTCATCGTTGGTCGTTTTCCGCTTCAGCGAGGATAATCGCAAACTCGATCGCGTTCCCTTGGCGCACACTCTCCCCGACACGCACGTTGCGGTGGAGCACTTGCTGCCGTCGCAAGGTTTTTGCCCGACGACGACGTCTGCTTCTCTTGCTTCGCCTTGTTTGTCGCAGGTCCCATCGACTTTTCGCTTGCCGACAGGTTTGTTCTTCGTGCTCATCGTAGTAGTCGCACCGATAGACATGGTCGTCGTCGTCGTGGAAGAAGAAACGCCTGCGCCACCGCCTTGCTTGCGTTGCAGCAGCGCGAACAATTCAGGTTTGGACAGGTGCAGGTAGTACTTCAAGCCGCGTTCGTGCGCGATCACGCGCAGCTCGCGCATCGAAGGAGACGACCGGGTTTCCATTGCGTCTACTATGGTGGCGATAAAGGGTCGGCGTGATTGAGGAGGGAGGGGGGAGTGGATGCTTCTTCGTTGCTTCTCCGCCGTCGTGTGCCGTCGTGCGCCGTCGTGTGGGGTGAGTTGAATGAGCGAGCGAGCGGTGGGTATGGTGCGAGTCTGACTGGAAATATGGGCAAGACCCGTCAATACCCGGGTGGGTGCAGCAGTGTCTGTGTGTGGGTAGTGTACGGCATATCCTGTATGTGTTGTGTGTAGGTGACGACGCTTGGAAGTCGAGCAACACATACATAGACTCAGTCAATTCATGTGCGCAGACACAACCGACTGATAACAGAGAGAAGAACAAACTGCACTTCAGCATGCAGAGTGATGATCGCTTCATAAACCACGGGTGGGTGGGTGGGTAGTCAAAATGAGCACCGATGAAGACCCGCTCACCCGTTTGTTTGCAAGATCCGATCCAAATTGATCGGGTAGGGTTTGATTGAGCTGTTGTGGGTTCGGAGATCGGGTTGTGAAAGAAACCCATACCCGTTTCGCTGAAGAGTGACGAGAAGATGGTTGAAAGAAGGAAGGATGGGGATCTACACACCTCGGTCAGCAGCTGGTGTTGAATGCAAGAACGAGAAGGCGAGGTGGAAGAACACTGAAAAGAAAAACGCATCGTGACGAAGAGAAGGAGGAAGCATACCCGCTGCGACCTTGACGACCACTTGGCGCTCTTTCTTGCAAGGTATCTGCCGTCCTGAACACTTCATGCATCCATCCACACACACACACAAAGTCTTTCTGTTGCGTGAGTACAACCACATCGCTGGATCTGCGAGAAGACGGTCAAGCGAGACGGAGTATCGAGTCCTCATCATCATCGTCATCATCTCGAAAAAATGGCCATTCCAAAAATCAAAGGCAACTTTTGAGTGGCATGCAGAGTGATGCTCAAGGGTACAGAGCGCATCATTCTTGCGAATCGCCAGATCTGAGTCCAGTGGGTACGGCGTTTCTTCGGCAAAGTACGAATCGGTCACTCGACAAATCCGCATTCTGCAAAATGGCGACGCAATGCATGAACGATGACGATGACGAAGAGCACGGACGAGGAGCGCGGTGCGATCGTCTCGATGAAAGCGAGGGAGAGAGCGACTTGGACGGCGTAGTGGACGGGATTCGGCGCCTCGTAGCGCAGGAGCAGAGTAACATTCCCGGCGATTTGCTGACCGCATCGGTAACAAAGTGGTTGGATACTGTGTACGATCGAATGCGGAGAGCGCATGGAGAGCGTGATGGCGACGAGGAAGAAGATGCTGTAGAGGTGCTTTCGATGCTGCTTTCGGCGTGCGTGTCAAGTCAGTGGAGACGGTACATCGGCATAAAGGACGATCCAATCGGCGACTTTGTGTTTCACATGAACAATTTGACGATGGTGAGCTGCATTCAGTGTGTCGGTTTGTTGAAGTGGTTTGGTCGCTTGGACCACCTGCGGTTTCTGATTGCTCGTTTATTCGTTCGGTTGTGTGGATGTATGCGCCTCAGCTGTTTGACGTTCTTGCAACGTTTGTATCGCGTGCTGCTGATGATATGGACACACGACAAGATAAGCTCCTCGACACGTGTGACGTTATCTACACACTGGGTCGTCTGGCTCAGCGCGAACCCGAGGTGGACTTTTTGCTTGCAGCGTGGCGTGAATCTCCAGCACTATTCAGCAGGTTGATCGAGCAGCTTCCCCAAGGTTCAAAGACACAAGCGTTGTCGCGACACCAGCAATTGACGATCTGCTATGCGAGATTCATCGGCGACGCTGTTCATGGCAGCAATGCGAGACCACCACCACCACTGAGCTTGCGGCATCTCGTTGGAAATGATATCTCTCTGTGGCGAAATCGGAACTGGGAGTCGAAGTGGCAGGTGTTTGCCAATCCGACGTTGGTGACGCGCACTTTCGGACCAGCTCTTGGATGCGTGGCGATGGTCACGAGGATCCTCCGAGGGTTTTCCATTCCTCAAGTGAACGCCGACTCCATTGATCCGTCCTTCGATCTGCGCGCTTTCCTCTTCTCGCTGGATCTAGAGCAGCTTGCGGGTCTTCGCCACAAAGTTGACGTCACGTTGGTGAAGGATGGGTGTCTGCATCCAAAATGGGAGCTCAACGACACGGTTGAGTTTGAAGACATTATGGATGCCTTTCGAAGCAAATACACGATCGGGATCCGAGGAGTTCATGCGCGGTCGCTTGTGATCGCAGATGTTTGCGATGCGTTGCAGCAGGAGCTGAAGCAGCACGTCAATGCAAATATCTACTGTAAGTTTACTGCACTCCGTGATGCATACAAGCTATTGGTGGCTGTAAATCGCTTGCTCGCTTCGTAGGGACTCCGCCAGGCGAACAAGGGTTTAGCTTGCATGTGGATGACCACTGTGGTAAGCTGCACGTCGCTTCTTTCCGCGTGGCGGTCATTGACACTCGTTTCCTCGCTCTTGTGCTAGTCTTTGTCATTCAACTAAAGGGTAAGAAGACCTGGCATGTGAAAGAGCACATTGGAGTCTTGCCGATGCTGTACAGCGATCTACGCGAGCCAGAAAGTGCTGGGTTGGCGGACGAAATCACTCTCGAGCCAGGCAAGATCCTCTATATCCCTCGTGGGACACCGCACTGCGCGGACACCAAAGGTTTGAGCGAAGACTCGATTCACCTGACGATCGGAGTGGAGATAGAGCCGCAGTTCACAAAGCAAGAGCTGTTGCTTCATGTGCTTTCTCAAGAATTGCGAGGACATTCGCACGATGAGGTTTCCGATGCTACAGGAGTAGTGGAGTCAATCAAATGCGCAATGGAGTCTGACGCACGTCGCAACCAGATGCGAGGCGGGTTGATGTCGTGGCACCTGGCGACTGACGAAGCATTCGGCGTGGAGATCAAGGCGCTGCTTGGTGACTTGAAATCGATTCTGACGCATGGAGATGAGGACTCGAAAGCTGCACATCAGAAAGACTATCTCGAACCATCGGGACTCGCGACAGTACTGGTCCAGAAGACTCTGGACGCATTCTCCGTCGATGATGGTGGGAAAATAGCATCGTTGCGGCAGAAAGTGCTTGCGGATCGGAACTCGTTCCTGGGATGCCGAGAAAAAGCGTCGACTTTGTTTGCTCTTCTTCACGATTCCCTTCATGGAAGCACTCGGCGAGCATCAGGGATCCAGGATGACCAGCACGACTGCCAAGCAAAGAAAAGGATGAAGCGCTCGAATCGCAGGTCGGGAAGATTCTGTGAAATGCAGTGTTCTGATTGTATATTGATTCAACTAACAGATGACTGAACTCTGCAGCATGCACACGGAACAGCGACACATGGGGACCTCATCCGTAACCGAGTAGATGGAAGGTCGGGAAGGGTCTAAACGCCAGGAATGTATCCGTACACTTGTCGTGGTTCGTTCGGCATCGACTCGCTCTCCAGTTCACTGTCGGCCATTTTCTCCAACCCGAGCAACATGTTTTCAAGAGCGAGATCGAGCGACTCGGTGAGCAACGACAGCAGCTCCGGCTCCGCCACTAGTTGCTCTTGCTTTCCTTCTTCCGTTCCAGCGATCCAAGTAGCGTGCGGGTAACTTGGGACCATGGCGATCCCGCATTGACCCGCTGCAGGACCGAAATCTCGCGCCAAACGGATGTATCCATTCTCACCCCATGAAGAGCCCCAGGAGTTCTTGACTTTCCAAAACTTCTTGTCGTCCTCAACGCCGTATCCGACTGCGAGCACGCCGTGATCCAGCTGCGTCCCACACTGCTTGTCAAACACGCCGGATTTGTAGAACTGGAACTCTCGCTGGTCTGCTTCGATGGCGACCGAGACCGGCTGCTTTGCCACAGCGATTTGCAACGCGGTTTCATCGTTGGCAGCCACGTCCTTGAAGCCCGTAACTTTCACGACCCGCTTGCATTTGTGGCACTCTTCGACTGCGCCATGGTAGTCGTACGCGCTTTCGCTGCAGATCCCGCCTTGTTCTTGGATCCACCGGAAAGCGTGGTCCATGAGACCACCATTGCACCCGTGGTCACCATTGTGGTCGCAGTCCACAAGCTCCTGCTCCGACAGGTTTGGCAGTTTCCCTCCAGAGACAAAAGCAGCACCTTCAACTGCGCCAGTGGTTGAAAATGCCCAGCAAGAGCTACACAGCAGCAAAAGACATTGTCAGAAGGGCAATGACCAGAAACCACTCCTACCTTGAGACCTCCACAACAACATGTCGCACTTACCCGCACTGACCCTGGTTCTTCACGGCGGTCACCGCACCTTTCTCCACCCAGTCGACGCTCGCAGGAGCATCCTCCGCAGCAATGGACGCGTTCGTTTGCGTCTTCTGCAAGCGCTTCTCGAGGTACCCTTCGGGCATCTGGAAACCTTTCTTCATGGCTGCGAACTCGTCAAACGTCAAGTGCGAGAACTCATTGTGACCCAACGTGAAACTCGTGTTCGAGTGCGCATTGTGGTGGCGGATGAACACGTCGTTCGCGATGTAGGTTTCCATCTTCTTGACGTACACGAGAGGGTCTTCAAAGACGAGGTCGTGCTGCTCGAGCCATGCGGCAAACTCGTGCTCGTACTCGAGCGGAGTTGGCGCAGCTGCTGCCAGCGCAGCAACAGTGGCAGCGAGGAAAGTGGCGAGCGCAAAGACCTTCATAGTGCGCAAGGGGACTGTCTTGGAGGAGAAGAGGTGGCGACGGACGCGGGTGTGCAGGACGCGAGGGAAGTCGCAGAATGAGTCCTTCTCTCGTTTCGTCCTTGCTTCTCCCATATCGCAACAGCAGAAAACGGACAATGGCGTCGTTTCGAGAGCTCTTTCCACAGACAGGTACACTTCGTCGCACCGATCGGTTGTTTCGGTGGCACTAGCTTTGTCAGTATGCTGTTCTGATTGGCTGGATATGGAGAGTTTAGGACGCTATTCTGGCCAATCATATGGCCAGCATGGTTGGATCATGCACGAAAGGACGTCAGTTCCGAGAAAAGAGATCGAATGCGGAATCGCTCCACGGTGGCAAGAGATCCTGAAAGATTATCGCGAACATTGCAGCGAAGGAGCTGAAGCGACCGCAGTACGCTCTCGCACACATACGCACGCACCGGAGATAGAGAGCGCCGCGATGTCGGGGCTGAATCTCTCGCAGGCGGAGCTGCTGAAAGTAGGACCGATCTCCAGTCGCCATTCGCTGCGACTCTTGCCGCTGAGCAAGAAGAAGAAGAAGGCAAGTCGCGGCTGCATGCGCACTGAGTATGTTTTGGAGCGTGGTACTGCGATATCGCGGCGTGCTGACACTGTTGGTTTGTCCTGACTGCTTGTGAACAACAGCAAAAATTCGTTGTGGGGGATGAGTATGGCGCCGTGTCGAGTTTCCAGATGAAGAAAGGAGAGCCACAGGTACGAAGGATCGTGTCGACGCATACATGAGGGAGAGCGTGGCTTGACTTGCCTGCTGTTGTTTTCTGAACAAAACTGTGTCGCACACAGAGTGTCTACAAGTCGTTAGCTCTCGGGGGTGCTGTGACGTCGATTCACATGGGCTCGAGCAAGGGAACCGAAGACAAGGCGTTCGTATCCACGAGTCAAAACGTGCACGGGTACAACAAAAAGGGCAAGGAGTTCTTCAAATTCCAAAGCAATCTGGCCGAGCCGATGAATAAAATCCACACCTACGACACAAAGCTCTGGACCGCGACGGATTACATCTTCAACCAGTACGACAATGGCCAGGACAAACACTCGTACATGAGTCCCGACAAGATCAACGACATGGTCGTTTTCCCCGTCAACCACGAGCAAGATTTCTTCGCACTGCTCGGGTGTCAGGATCGCTATTTGCGCGTCGTCAAGGATTCCGAATGCTTGTCCAAGAAATCCGTCGCTGCACCCGTCACGACAGTCTGCAGAGTGCAGGGCAATGCGAAAAGCAGCAGCTACACTGCTCCCGGAGCGGCACAGCTCTTTTACGGGACAGCGACAGGTGCCATCGGTCTCGTAAGCTTCAACGGCGACAAACTCAAAACGAAGTGGAAAGTGTCCAACAACAGCTCGGCTCCGTCTGCGATCAACTCGATTGCATCCTTCGATATCAACAAAGACGACCACCCCGAGATCTTAGTAGGACGAGATGATGGGAGGGTCGAAGTGTACTCGTTCGACCAAAGTGGCGAGGTGACCAAGCAATACGAGTACGTAAACACTGACAGCGTGCGTTGTGTGCAGGGCGGGACCATCTCGACCCCCGGGTTCGAAGAAGTAGTGGCGACCACTTTCTCCGGTCGCGTGATGAGTTTCACGACGGAGCCGCTGGATCAACCGGATGCCGACGACTCGCACGGACGCTCGCGCGGGACAGTGCACCGCGAGACTCGCATCGTGAAACTGCGCAAGGAGATCGGGTTGCTCGAGGACAAAATCCTCAAGGAGAAAGACCGATCGCTTCGGTCGCGCGAGAAAGAATACTTGCCCGTGGCCGAAGATCTCGTCGTGAACCACAAGTTCCAACTCAACCCCGCGCTCGGTGCGTACGACGTATCGATCGAGATTCCTGTCAACATCCAAGCCGTGATCCTGCATTCTGCAGTACCGATTGACCTCTTGGAGAACGAGAAAAACCATGCCATCGTCAGCAAATCCCCACCGGATCCAGCGAACAACACGCATTTCCTGGCGACCTATCGCTGCCTCGAGCAAACGCACCGCTTGGAGTTCAACATTCGAACAATCGAAGGGCAGTACGGAGATGTGGAGGCGACTGTGGTCACCGATGCTCAGCCGAAAGCAGCGCAGTGTATCAAGTTTTATGTGAAGCCGCTTTCGCTGCACCACCGCGTGAACGAAGTCGAGCAGAACGAGCTGAAAGCGCCGACGAACACGCTGCAGTTCAGCGGTCCTTTCACTCTCGTGCAGATCCACGATTGGGTGTCCATGTGTCTCCCTGAGGTGCCGAGTCGTTTGCAAGATGAAGAAGTGACAATGTACTACAAGAATACATTCCTGGGCAATTTGCTGGTGTGCCGCTACCGCAAAGGGGAAGCCACGTTCTCGTCGCCGTCGGTGTCGGTGATCGCGATCCTCAAAGAAGTGATCACGAAAGAAGCCACGACGCGGAAAGTGACGCTGAACATGTCGCTCGACATCAAAAAGGAGACGGTGCCCGTCATGCTCGGCTTCTTGCGACCGCTGTTGGACTCGAAGCATGCGCTGGCGTCGCAGGTGAAGCTCATTGAAGGCATCAAGGAGCTGCACATGCACGAAGACGACCATTCGGCGTGGATGGCGCCCGAGTACCAGCATATCCTGGAGCGCTCCGAGGAGATCCTGACCGAGTTCAAAGCGAGTCCTAAGGCGCTCAACTACCTGGCTGGGATCTTGACCGACCTCTATGTCGATCTGTGCAAATTCCGCGGCACCAATGTGAAGCAGAACCTGCCGCGCCTCTACCAATTGATCGAGCACTACCACTTTGACAGTTTGGTGGATTTTTATCTCCGTGAATGAACACACACAAAGGAGCCTTGGTTCTTTTCTTGCAGTCCCGGAGCGCAGCTATTCTCGTAAGGTGCCCAACGTGGTCGACCTGCGAAGCATAAATCGCATCGCAACACTGCGGAAAATCTCTCGCATTAGATCGCAGCGCTTCAGGTTAACAAAATGCAACAACCCATCTTGAATCTGTCTGTTGCTCGGACAGGCTGCATCTCACGAGCTATGTCCACCAGAAACTGACCGAGAAGCTCGTACTCAGAGACTTCACGTAATGCCAATACCGAGGAGGGATGTACAGCATCTCGCCTTCTTGCAAGGCGCACTCCAGGTACTTCGCGTGGCGGAACTTTGGAAACTCCTCGTGGTCGGGATCGTTGACTTGCACTTGACTGGTATTCGAAAGCATTCCTTCCACAGGGTACAGGTTCTCGCTTTCTTCCGGCGCGTAGAGACGCAGGTATTTCGCACCAACGACTTGACAGAGCACGTTATCCTTTGGATCAAAGTGCAGTGGGGAAACGGTTCCTTCTGGTCCAAACCACGCATTGATGGCGATATCTTCGTCTTCTTCGTCCTCCTCTGATCTTCTCAAAGCGCAGTAGTCAGGCGTCATGATGTCTCGTCCAAGCACCGGAATCTAGGATAGAGGTGAGGTCCATTCCAGGTCAACATATTTCAGCACAACCAAGAGTGGGGGACACGCATTCGCACCTGGTCGAAGAGATGATGCTGCGCTAGGTACCCAACTCGTCGGGCTTGCAAAGAGGCATGAGCACTCGTGTCACCTGGGGTGGACGCTTCGTTGGAGAGGATGTACTGGTCGATAAATTCGTTCACCGTCATGAGCTCTTGCTTCCAGTCGTCTTCGAGATAACTAGAGCCGATCTGGAAGAGAACAGACCGAGTGTTTCTATCAGACTCGATCGCTTGAAAGCACAGAATAGCGCGGGTAAAAGCGCAGCAACGAAAGAACTAATCGGATCCATCACCTCAACAGGAACGGTTCGCCAGCCTGCAACGCGTCGGAAATAGTTCATGTTTTTCCACGCACGACCGGGATCTTCTCGACCCAATGCTGGCCAGTGCTCCATTGCCCCCGTGATGATCACAGGAGCACTACAAGCAAACCAGAGTGCGGGACATTTGTTACTATGCGCAACACCGAGTTTTCCAATTGAAGCACTCGCCAGGGATGGTGCACTCACTTTTGCAGCAACACTTGGTGGCGAAAATCTTCAAGCGATGGGAAATGCAAGCGTCTAACAGGGTACTGGATGTTTTTCTCGAGCTCCTCCGACACATGTGTGTCAACTCGCGCTCTCTGTGAGCAATGTCCCCTGTCAGATTTCACGGCTCAAGCTAGTTGACGTTCAGGCGCCGTTGTAGCAACCCATTACCTTGACTGCTCGCTCCGTCGTCGTAGTGGGTGAATCTTTATTCTCTTGGATTGTCTGTTCCAAAACATCACGAGAAGCGCGATATGCTGCCATTGTTAGGATATCCGAGCAGCTGGAAAAGAGCTGTTCGCGACTGCAAGCTGTCATCCATCACCTGTGTTGTCTCTGCTACATCTTGCATCTCCATGAGTCTAGCTTCCACTTGTGCGATGAGCTCATGCGTTTGCATGAGTGCATACGGACCAGCCATCATCAAGCACTGTAGTACCGTCGTAGCATGGACAAGCATGAACAACATCGCGGCACATCCACAGTAGCACCAGCAGTGGCGTGATCGCACATACCATATCCAGAATCTTCATGCATTCCAATAAATCGCCTCGCTGTTGCAAGCAAAGAGCCTATCTCGCGCCAAATCCACCATAGCGAGTCAGATTAGCACCACCACATCCCATGGTCTCGCTCCACGATACGCCAACAACCACACTGTACCCGCAACACCGCAGCGTACGCGAAAGCTTCTCTCCAGGTGCTCGCGATCGTCTTCCACACCCCACAATGCAGTTTCTCCCAGCTACGTTCATACGCAGCCTCTGCCAAGCGGTCCACTTGGCGCCATGCGTCTGCGGCTCTGACCAGTGAGTCAGGAGCACCAGCGTCCGAACCCGGTTGCACTGGCGCGCGCTTCCTCACGTTTCTCAATGCGCTGCACGCTTGTTGCAGCAAATGCAGCACCGCTGCGCCACCGATTTGCGTCAACTCTGCACACAAACGCGGTCAAAATGCCGAACAAAGCGAGAGAGTGCAGCCCACTGCGTGTGTGTGTGTGTTTACGCTGCAATGCACAAAGCGCGTCCTTCGGCCGTCGTCTCACCGTGTTGAAGTCGCGGCGGAAGCGCAACATGAAGGTGCTGCTGTGTCTCCATCTTCTTTTGTTGTTGCGTCAGCCTTGTCGACAAGAATGCGGAACCTGCTCCCGTTCGACCAGTTACTGCAAATCGATCGCCGAGATAACATCAGCACACATCGCTTTTGAATCCCCTAGTTGCTTGTGTTCAGCTAAAGTGATCTGGTCGTTGAAGATTATTCGACAGGTGCAACCTCGAATTAAACCGTGCGAGACCCCTTTTACCTACGTATTGTCGACACAGAGAGCCAATTTAGCGCTCTCCAATCGTCGAATAAGTAGCAACATGTGGGAAAACGTACCATCGATCTGGTAAACGGCGGGTAGGGTTGAGTTTGCGAAGGTGGATGGCGCCGAAAACTCCAAAATCGTGTGAGGCGCAATACTGAAAGACGCAGAGAAGGAAGCAAGGTGAGCGAGAGAGCGTCCTCATCTTCACTCTCTCTCTCTCTCTCTCTCTCTCTCTGCATAGCCCCCCATGGTGCTGCGCTTGGCGTCGCTGCGCAATGCGCGCGTCCAACCCAAGCTGATCCGGCCGTACACAGCGCTCTCCCATGCGCCATTCCGTCAGGCGCCCGCACCTGCAGCATTCGCGTCCAGCGACATCGAGCCGACCGCCACTGCAAACAACGCACAGCAGCCGTTTGAGGACGCCGCAACGACGGCGACGTATGATTTCCTCTTGCAGCGTCTGTACCAGGTGAATCGCTTCACGGCCGTGAAGTTGGGCATCGAAAACATGAAGCAGTTGAACGCTGCGTTCGGCGACCCGGCTTCGCGGTATGAGATTGTGCATGTGGCCGGGACGAATGGGAAAGGCTCGGTGTCGTACAAAGTCGCCAAGGCATTGGAGCGGTCAGGGTACAAGACCGGTCTCTTTGTGTCGCCGCACGTCGCGTGCTTCCGCGAGCGGATCCAGGTGAATGGCGCGCTGATCTCGGAAGAAGAAGTGTGCGAAACGCTGTCCGAGATCTTTAACATTAGCGCGCAGTTGCGGATCCCAGCGACGTTCTTTGAGATCACGACGATGCTCGCATTCCAGCACTTTGCCAAGCAAAATGTCGACTGCGTGGTGTTGGAGACGGGTCTCGGTGGTCGGCTGGATGCGACGAACATCGTTACGCCGTCGCTTTCGGTGATCACATCCATCGGCATGGACCACATGCGGATCTTGGGCAATACCGTGACGGACATTGCGCGCGAGAAAGCTGGGATTATGAAGCCACACGTGCCGGTCGTTATTGGCCCCCATGCGCCGCTGGATATTATGCGCAGCCACGCAGATCGACTGGATGCTCCGCTTGTGCAAGTCCCCCACGCAAGCGAGTTTCGCGATGACTTCAATGCCGAGAACACTGCGATCGCAAGGGAAGCCATCGTGCAGCTGAACTTGCTGTCCCATAAAGTTGGCAACTCGGAGCTCAGCGTGGACTTGGAAAGCCGTCGCGTGGTGTCGGCGCTCGAGTCGCGACCGCCTTGCCGGTTCCAAGTGCTTCACATCGTTCGCCCCAATTCGACCGAACGGAAAGTGACGATTGTGCTCGATGTTGCGCACAACCAACCCGCGATTGACAGGCTCGTGCAGCTTCTCCACAAGCGGTTCCCGGACAAGAAGTATCGCTTTGTGTGCGGCTTTTCCGCTGACAAAGACATGCGCAAAGTCGTTTCGAGCATCACGGCGGCGTGTCGGCACAACGCCTCGGAGGAAGAAACGTCCGACGATGCAGCGTTGCAGTCGAGAATACACTTGGTGAAGGCAAACAACCCGCGTGGCGCATCTTTGGAAGAAATCAACTACGCATTGGAGGCGCCTCATCGTCGCGGCGACGCAGCAAGCGCTCCAGCAGTGTGGACTCGTCCGTTTGCGTCGATCTGCTCTATCGAAGACGGTGTGAATGACGCGATTGCAGCTGCGCGGGCGTCCCCCGATGACGAGGTCGTCGTCGTGTGTGGGAGTGTGTTTCTGATGGCCGAAGCTCGACAGGCGCTGGGCTTCAAAGAACCCATCGACTCGCCGTCGTTGAGCTCCGTGGCCGGTGCCCACTTGTCAACCCCCGAGACTCGGCTTGCTGCTGCAAAGCAGTCCGCATCTTCGTCGTAGTCATTCGTTTTGTGCTTTGTTGGAAAAAGAAGGATTCGAAATATGTAAAACGAAATCAACACTTAAATATTTGAACAGCACTGCTGATGCACACGTCGATGGTCAGGACAGCGCCGTCGCATAGTAGCGCCATATTGACACGTCGGCGACGCAGTCAGTCAACCCGAGCAGCAGTCGCAAGCTCGGAAATCGCTCGAGTGGAAGCAGTTGGTTGCGCACTTTGCACACCGCTTCGAGCGATCTGCTTCTGTAATTTGGGATTTGACACCCACAGTCCGACCTTCAGGTATTCAGAAAGTCTTGGCCAATCGTTTCGCTTATAAACTTTCATCCGGCCAATCATGTGCACGCTCGTCCGATTGCTAACGAAACAGTCGGTTGCTGGTCTCGATTGCATTGCTGGTTTTGTTTGTCGGATGTGATGAATCTTTGGATGAACACGAAGCAAATCTCTGTTTTGAAGCCAAAGGAAAAGGAGGGTTGCGGACATGGTGCTTGCCAGGATCAAAATGTGGATCGGCAGGTGCATTGTTTGGAAAAATGGTTCTTCTTGTTGCCGCTGGGAAGACTTGCATCTTTCGCGATCAGTGGGAACAAACGGATCTATTGCTGCGATGCTGCTGGAAGCACACAAGAACAAATGACACAAAAGCAGGCACCGATCCAGCGCATCACACAACGAATATCCTACGATCGCCAGTCGAGCGCCAGCTACTACTGCAACGCAGTAGCACGGAGGCGGACATACACAGAGAGAGAATCCGATGTGGACCGATACATCTGCTCAAGATGATGATGATGATGATCCCTCCTCCCCGAGACTGATGCGCAGAAACGAACCAGCTCTTTTGAGGGATGCAGTCTCTCTCTTTTGATATCATTGCTTTACGAAGGATATACGCAGTGGAAGGCGTCTGCTCAGCATGCACACTACTCACTCAAACATACACCGATAAGAGGTGATCAGGGTATTTGGTAGTAGAGGTGTCTGATGTGGTAGCACCAGATGGTTTTTGATGTTGCACCCTCCAAGATGCAAAGCCCTCGAGGAGCTTCACACACGCTGACGCCGATGCCTGTTGCCGTGTGCTTGTTGCGTTTCCCGTGGACCAGACGCTGAGCGTCTCGAGTGACACGGAAGGAGCTGCCAAGGTGCCACTCTTCCACGACATCCTCCCCTCTTGCCCTGCACTCGCACCTCCCTCTCCTTCCGTCCTTCAAGCCAAATGGTCCCTCACTCCCCATTTCGCTCACTCTCCCCGGAGTCTCCGAAGAGACGATGGCTCCTACCTGGTCCAGCAAGCGCTTCGCGCTGCTCGGCCTCGTACTTCTCGCACAAAGCTCGACGTGCCAGGGTCTGCGATCGGCCGAATCGTTCGGTTTCGCTGCGCTGACGTCCGAGACACCAACGCCAACGCCGACCAAGTCGACAAAGACCCCCAAGCTCACCCGAGCGCCAGAGACGACTCCCGAACCAGCATCCGCGACTCCGACACCGAAAACCACAGTCAAGAAGACTCCGACGCCTTTAACTTCCACACCCACAGTCAAGACTCCGAAGACTTCGACATCCAAACCCGAAGTGACTATTTCTCCCGTAATCGGCAGTGCTTCCTCCAGCGCTTCCTCCTCTAGCGACTCTTCAGCAGGCATTCTTGCACCAACTCCGTCGCCAACACCGAAAAAGCCAGCGCCAACCACCGCTGCTCCAGTCCCGCAGAATCCCTACGAATGCAGCGCGAGCAATGCTGCTCTGATCACCAATCTCTACGAGAAAAACAACGTCTTGCAGGGAGATTGCGCAGCAGTGAACGACTACTACAGGTTCCCGTTCGAAGGCGCTCCGACGCGTGCCCAGATGGTCAATATGAGCAGGACAAGCGCATGCACCGTGCTGATGCAGGCTCTTTTGCAGATCCTCGCAGTCGAGTGCGATTTCAAGGATGTTGCGATGCGCAGTACAGCTGAAGCGGTCATACAGCTGTCCAAGGAGATCAAGAAGGGCGTCGAGGATCTGCCGTCGGAGACAACCATCGCCAAGGCCATCCAGGCTCGACGAAGCGATCTGTTGGACATCCCGGAGAGCAAGGACGTCGCAGCTTCCTCCACTGAGACTGCCGTGGACTCGACAATGTCCGACGACACGGCATCAAAGTCGTCGTCGGATTCAGACTGGGCGATCACCGACGACCCTGCCGACGAGGCCGAGAACGCCGAGCATATCCTCATGTCCAAGGACTTGCTCATCGTCGGCACGTGGAGTGACGTGGCTGAAGAATCCAACAACGGTGGGACGCCAGCGGGTTCACATCACGGTTCAAAGGCTGCTACCGTGGCAGTGGATGCTGCATCGAGCGGCGCCGGATCTCTGCATGTCATCCAGTGTGCAAATGCATTTGCAGCGGTGTTGTTCGCGACGTGGATGGCGCTTCGAGAGTGAATGATGATAATATTAACCCACCACTGTATGTCATGCTGTTGTTTGTCGGTCAGTGAACGTTAGTCTTCTCGCATCCCATGTGGTTTCCCCAACGATCTTGCGTCAAGCATCGAGCTATGGATCCCCGCTATGCTCCCTTCACCTCGGACTCGCATGTCGTACGTGGAGGAGGGATCGAGCATGCGCCACATGCATCGTCGCAAACAGTGCACCTCGATGACCTCACAAAGCTACACTTTGGCGACCTCGCTTTTACAATATCAGTTGCTAATGGACTTTTGTGGTTGCTAAAGCCACTTGTCAACCGACTGCCACAATCGCTGCATGGAAATCCAGTCCAGCATTTACACACCCGAAACAAAGAGTGTTGTCGAGGTTAGCAATTCGTCAAGCGTTAACGAGTTTGCTTGGAATGAAACTCAACTTAGCAATTCCTTCGATGACATTCACTCCAGCGAATGTACTTTGCCGAGCCAGCACAGTTCATTGCGATCCTTCCTCCCTCTCTCAACTTGTGCTTCAAATTGCCTGCCACAACACATATCGCTGTATCTTCTAAAATGCGATAAAATTGTACGAGCATCAGCTCTTTGCGGAGAGAACAAGCTCAGACAGTAGGCGGAATCTGTGACTCTTTGCATCGATGTCTGTGCGAAATTTGTTTCGTCGATATCCAATGAAACGCAACTTCCAGAAAGATCGCACTCTCATGTGGGCCACCCCATCGATACCCCTTCATGCATTCTCCAACAATTCCGTCGTTTCACACACAGCAACACAGCAACTCGACGACTGCCACGATGGACGCCTACAGAACCTCGGTCGCGCAGGACGCGAAGCAGCGCATCGAAGAGCTCCCTCAGCGCCTCGCGCACGTGCACGCGCTCGTGCAGCAGCACTTCCAGGCGCGTCAGCCGTCCGCCGTGCGCGCCACGCTCAAGCAGAGCGTCACGGCGACGCAGGGCAAGATCAACGCGAACGCGAACCTCGATGCGCTCCTCGGTGTCGTCAGCGATGAGATCGAGCAGGTGCTGACGGTGCTCACGCAGCTTTCGCAGTGGATCCAACTGCTCGTGCCGAAGATCGCCGACGGCAACAACTTCGGTGTCGAGGTGCAGAAGCTCGCGTACGTGCACGTGAAGGAGAGCATCGCGACGTGGCAGAAACAGTGGGATTCGCTCGCGGATTACTACAACCAGCGCGCGACCGCGGTGGAGAAAGTGAACGACAAGGTCGCGCAGGAAAAGTCCAAGTCCACGACCGTCACGGCGTCGACGGGAGGCAAGGACGGAGACGAGAACAAGTCGGTGACGACGTCGCTCGAGAAAGAGACGGCGACGGCCAACGCGGTCGTGGACGACTGGGTGGCGTACGTGGTCGCCGTGGACGTGAAATGGTACTTCAACTTGGCGCGCACGCTCGAAGCGATCCGCGACCAGTACGCGCTCACGTCCGACATCATCGAGAAGAACAAGGAGAAGATCTTGCTCCCACGTGGCAACAGCGACCGCGCCGCGTTCAGTATGTTCTAAGAGAGAGAGAGAGATATATTTCACGTAGACCGTCATGAAGGAAACGAACGCACGTTGGTGGTTCCCTCCTTCCCAGCCGTAGAACTCGAAGAAAAAGCCAATGCATCATCCTATTCGTTTGTTTTTGCTACTGCGTACTCTTCAGCGTGTGAGCGCCACTTTCCGCTCCGCACGCTGCCGTGCCGCGGAGGCTTCTCGGAAGCGCGCGACGAGATCTCGCCGACTGCATTCGAGCAGTGCAACACGCTCGCGCAGCGCTGCAGTCACACTGCGTTCCTTGCGCAGCTTCGCACTCGTTGCCTGCAGTGCTTTCCACGCGAACGCAACCGACGAACCGTTTCCATCAGTGCGCTCCTGCTGCTGCGACGACTCACGCGACTGAATGCTGGCATTCTCGGCATCGCCACTTTGGTTCCCTTCTGCTTCGTCCCCCCGCATGGCTTTCTCCGATCGCATCAATAGTTCCCCCCTCGTCTGCTGCTCCCTGTGACTGTCCATTTCCTTGTCAGCGCGAGAATGAAAGCACACTTTCGGACTCGCGCCGCGAACTCTCGCCAGTTTCTGCGCGAGCTGCTGCTTCTCGGCGTCTAATGCCGCGCAGTGCCTGGCTTTCGTCTGGTTGGCTTTCGTGAGGATGCGCACGTGGCGTCGCTGCGTCTCGCTCTCCATCGCCAGAAACTCGCATTTCTCCTGCGACGCATACAAAAGCGCACAAAGCGCACGTTCTTCGTCCACGCCGGCGTCTACCTGTGCTTGTAGCCGTTGGATCTGGGTGTCTCTCTCATGGAGCAGTTCGTCGTGGCTTTCCCATCGCGATTGCAACGCATTGCGCTCGCATTGCAGGCGCTGTATATACTGCGCACTCTTGGTTTGCTGCTCGGTAGCGAGGTGCACTTGCCTCTGGGTCTCGCTTAGGACACGAGACTGTGTGGCGAGTGTTTCCTCCAGTCGGGTGCACTCCAGCTGGGTCTCTTGCAGCTTTCCTCGAAGTGCAGCATGCATCGCCTCGACTTTTGCCATCTCGGCACGCTGTAGTCGCAACTCGCGCTCGCAGGTCTCCACTTGTGCCTCCAAGTGCAAGCGGACCTCTTCGTGCTGCTTCCAGACCCCACCACCATACCGAATCGATCGCAGCGCCATTCCTGCAGACCGAGTTGCAAGCAGAGAGCGACGTCCACTCTTTTTGTGCGTCGGTCTGGTTTGTCCATGAAGCGTCGGAGGATCATCTGCGAAGCGGTTGGGGGATATTCTTGTCCACATCTCCGTCGCTCTTTCAGCTCGAGACTTGCTCCTCGGACACAATGTCGACTTCTTCGTTGTCCTCCTGTTCTTTTTCTTCTTCTTCCTCTTCCTCCTCCTCCTCCTCCTCCTCCTCTTCTTGAGCGTATCGCTCGACACTCGACGCGCTTGACCGCAACGCGTCCAGCTGCTCGGACGTGAGCTCCTTCGTGAAGTTCTGGAGACTCATGCGGCGGATTTGCTGGAGCGCACTCTTGAAGTCGTCGATCGCGGCTTCGTCAGCCTGCGCCAAGAACTTCTCCCGCAGTTCGTCTTCAAGAGCCAGCATATCCTGCATCGAAGCAGAAGACGACGATGACATGATGGTGGCTGACGTCTGGTGCCGAAGTCCTTTCACGGCGGACGTGAACCTGCGCGGATCTTCCTGTGTGGCATGAGTTGTCGGTGAGAACGCCGACATAGTCGCCTCGTTCTCTCCAGCAGCAGGTGCTTCTTCGTCAACACTACTACTAGTCTCTGCAGCAGAATCCAGCGCGGCTGGGTCCAACCCCGCTGGCTTGCTGCTGTCTCCCCCCATATTCATCCTCAACACGCTGCCGCCGAGTCGTCTCAAGTTTGTGATCGCGACGACCGCTTTCTTGAACGTCTCTTCCTTCGTCTTGAGCACCACGATCTGCTCTTCGTTGAGGTTCTGGTACCGACTGATGTCGCGCATGATCTGCCGGTGGCACATCCATGCGGTCTTGGAATCCACGCGCTTGCTTACGATCTGCGTGAGGAAACTCACGCGAAACGTCAGCGACGCCGCCGTTGGCTGGTGCGTGATCCGTGTGAGCGCATTCGTGACGACCTCGCGATCGTGCTCCCACGTTTCCTGCAGCAAGTTGAACTGGTACGCTTCTTCTTCGTCGAGGGACGCCAGCGACGACGCCACATTGGTGGATACCGAAGCGGATCGACCGCCATTGGAGCGACCAGTTCCCGGAGTTCGGTCGTCGCCTAGGATGGTCGCGCCAATCGAGCGATCGCCCTTGTTGCTGCTGCTGTTGTTGCTATTGCTGTTGTTTGTGCCACCACCACTACTTCGGGACGACGGCATCGTCGTGTTCAAGATCTTTTCCAGCAAGATCACATCGAGGAACCTCGCAAACGAGATCCGTCTCGGTTTCGCGTAGTCGTGCGCTGCTGTGAACACTTTCCCCAGGAAATTGTCGTCCAGATAAGGGGACAAATGGGAAATCACCGCGCAAAACTCGTCGTACTCGAGACTCCCATCGCCATTCGCATCGCCCGCGACGTACACGGCGTCGAGGATCTGCTCCACGCGCTGCTTTTGGGAGATCCACTCGTCCAGTGCGATTGCGAGCAGCTCGTTCTCCTTGATGAACTCGTCGTCGCCACTCCCGCGCATCGCGTGCGCGCGGATCCGCGCCACCACACCGTCCATCGTGCGGAAGTACACGCCAAAGCGCTCTGTGAGCGCATCCTGCAGCGTGGCGATTGCAAACGGGATGCGGACTTTGAATTGCTGCGGCGTGTGCTCGACGCGGTGCTTGGTCGCACCCGAGAACGAACCGAGCGACCACTTGTCGAGCAATCCCAGCACAAATTTGTGCTCATGGAAACCTAGAGGGCTGTGCACAAACAGGAGAGAAGCAGGAGCCATCATGGGTTGGTTAAGGAAGCCTCACAGTGGATTCAGCTTCATGGATGCGAGAAAATGAGCAGCAGTAGCAAGCACAAGAGCAAAAATGACGTGGGAGAAGGATATTTGGATGCCGAGGAACCGCAAACACCTGCAATGTAGCATGGATGCATGTTGCACAGCAAGCGGGAGTGTGAGCATTCGTATCGCCAAGAAGCAAAGAGAGAGAGACGTACAGTTGGCATTGGTACACTTTCTTGTCGTGTTTGCGCAGCGACTGGATCAGTTTGAGCAAGTGCTGCTGCGCAAGCGCCTTGAGCCCATACCTGTCGACACAAGTTTCCAACAAAACGAGAGAGTGAGTGAGTGGCTCTCCTAGACCCAGGTTGGCAGGCAGCAGCAGCCAAAGTGAGAACACCTACTTTCGGATATGCCAATCGTAGAGGAACTCGCTGAACTCCATGCGGCGACTGCCGTACTGGAGCGACGACATCATGCTTTCGTAGTTCTCGCGGTAGATCTGGACACCGTGAGCGTTCGCACAGAACAGCTAGCGAGTTAGTCGACTGACGCAGGTGACACAAAAGGCGAAAGACTCGTAGACAAAGTGCAAGGTAGATCCTACACACCTGGTAGACAACGCGCAGCAAGATCCCGACACTGAACAATTTGACGCCCTTTTGGCCACTCGCTTGCCTGATGTTGAGCAGCACGTCGCGTCGACCGCCCAGCATCGCGTTCGACGGCTCGTCGTCGTCGTCGTCTTGGTTGAGTGCCTGGGTTTGAGCCTGAGCGTGTGCTTTTGTAGCCGCGGACGCGCGACGCGTCTTGGCTTTCTTGGCCATCTTGAGCACTTCGTCGGCGCCGTCGTCTCCCGAGGACGCGAGATCCTCTCCTCCGTCGTCGTCAAAGCCTTCGACAATGTCAATGAACACTTTCCTCCTTCGTTTCGCAGCACTACTCCCACCACCACCGCTACTACTAGGATTGCTGCTGTTCAACTTCTCAAGCTGCTCGAGCTGCTCCAGGTGGCGCTCGTGCGCGCCTTGCACCGTCGATGCGATCATGCTCGACACGCTGTCAAGATCGCTGCTCGTCGCCAGGACTTTCAGTTTGTGCAGAATCGCCACGCGGCGATTGTGGTCGATAAGCGTCGGTCGTCGCTGTCGTCCCCCCATCGCTGCAGATGCACTCGCTGCATCATTGCCTTGCTTCTCACCCGCTTCTTCTAAATCATCGGCGAGTTTTAAGATCGCGAGCACGTCCAGATTCGTGCTCTTGCTGTCGTCCCCGCCGCCACTACTACTACCGCTTCGCAGCTGGTCCAAATTCGCTAAACTGCGCACCAGTTTGCCCACTTTCGCCATGAGCACGCTCGCCGCGTCGAGCACTTGGTCGTCGGCTGACGATACGATCAGCGACTTGTCTCCAGCAATCTGCTGCGATTGCGCGTGGAACTGCGCCGCCGACGCACGGTGCGGCGAATGGTGGTGGTTGGCTGGTGACGCAGCGTCGGAGAAGCTCACGACGATCGGCGGAATGTCCAATCCCGCGGCGTTGTACGCTTTCTCGTGGACCACCGAGAAAAGCTTCGCGATCGCTGGCATCCGGCGATACACGCTCGAGATCGTGTCGGTCGCCATCTCATGCAGCGCAAAGGTGCCCAGAGACGTCAGCAGCGACTGCAGCTGGTCGAATTTGATCATAAAATGCTGGTCCGTCGTCAAGTTCGCGCCTAGCGCATCCACGGAATGGCCATTTCCCCCTCGCGCAGCTCTTCGCTCCCCGCCACCATCACACTCCTGCTGTGCGTTTTGCAGTCGAAAGGAGCCAGGATCGTACTTGACCGCATCGCTACCCCGAGTTCCATTCGACCGAGTGCTTTGTGGTTGGAACGGCTGACTCTTCTTCGACTGCGGTTTCTTGCCTTTCAGACCATCGAGCAGCTCCAGGAGTTTCCACGCCGTATCCATCACCAACGGCGGCGCCAGTTGCTGCTTACCTGTAGTCCCACCATGGAGATCCGCGGACTCGTCCTGTTTGATGATCTCCACCAAGTCATCGTGCAGGCGCTGCAGGATGGGGGCATTCGGGTCGACTTGCGGGAGCTGCTTGACGGACGGCTGCTTCTTCACGTCTGTCGCAGACGCACTGGGCGACAATGGCCGCACAAACGGGGAGTTGCTGCTCGCGTCCTCGTAGTGGAGGTTCTTCTGGTGATTCTGTTGGCGCCGTCGTCGTCGATTGGGAGGACTGTTGGTGCGTCTGGGTGCTCCTGGGGGTGTCCGTCCTCGCTCGCGAATCACGATCTTGCGGACTCGCCGACCCTCACCGACGTACGCGAAGTCATCATCGTCGACGTCGCTTTGCGAGCTGTTTGCGTCGTCGCGTTCTTCAAACACTTCAGTGAGGTTATTCAGATCCACAAAGCGACTCGCGCGGTGACCCTGGCCGCCTTTCATCAGCATGCTTTGCCTGTTTCTCACCGAGCGCGACGTGCGTCGGTCTTTGCGCGAGTCCGCCATCTCGTTCGTGTCCTCCTCCTCCTCCTCCTCCGCTCCATCCTCCTCTGCGACGGCACCACTTTGCCTGTCGTCTTCACCTTTGCTGTTGCTGCTGTGGACGTGGAGTGCGTCGCAGTATTTCGTCGCGGCAGCAGCGAAGACGCCTTCGAATTGCGGGAATTGCTGCAGCGCCTCCCATACCTGCAGCAGGTGCTGCGTCGAGCAGAACTGCGCGAGCAACACACGCAGCAGCATCTCCGCGTCGTCTTCGCTCGTTTGGCTTGCGATCTGGCAAAAGAACCCCAGGCGTTCGGTTCTCGGGAGTTCCCAAAAGTCCAGCAGCAGCAGGAGCGTGCTGTCGTTCAGCAGTCCCACATCGTCCTGCTCGCCTCGCTGGAGGGAGGTTCGGTACCCTGCTAAGCGGGAGCGATTTGGGTGTCGCTCACGCAGTCTCTTGAGTTCGCGCTCCAGTTGCTGACAGTGCAAATACATGGGCACTCTGCGCTGCTGCTGCTGAGGATGAGGCGACTTGGCAAGCAGTCGAACATGCGGTTTCGGCGCCAACGAGTGCGAATCGTGCGACAACAGCTTTTGACTCGCGAGGAACGCGGAGTTCTCACAGTCGCCATCCTCTTCGTCGTCGCCACTCGCTTCTTCGTCCTGCTTGGGACCTGCTTGCTTGTACAGCATCGCGATGAGAATCCCACGCAGCGCGTGCAACGAGTCCACGTACCGAACGTAGCTCTTGGCATTGCTCACTTCGCTCTCCGGGACGATCAGCGGCACGTTCTTGAAAAACGTGTCCAACACTTCCCAGAGCACGTCCGTGTCATCACAACCCAAGTCCCTGCTGCTTTTGCTCTGGAGCGGAAACTGTCGGAAAAACTCTTTCAACACGGCGTCGCCTCGGTCGCTTGTGAGCAGCTCCAGGACATTGCGGTCGTGGAAGAGCACCGAGGACGACGCCGCCTTGGCACTACGCTCCTGTTCCTGCTGCTGCTCTCTCTGGCAGCTCGCGATCGCATCTCGCAGCACCTGGTGGAACTGCAACAGTTCGTGGCGGAAATTCGCTGTCACGTGGTCGCGGAGTGAGACTTTGGTCAGATAGGAGGAGGAAGGTGATGGCGGGACCACACGCTGCAATTTGACTTGGCGAGGCGAGAGCCGAGGTTGAGAACGTGCATTTTGGTGCTGCTGCGGGGATGCAGGCGACGGGAAGAAGCCATACGAACAGTTGGGATGACGGTGCTGCAGCGCGGGTGGCGGACCGCGCGGATGGAAGCGCAGTAGTGGCGACACGCTTGTGGCCGACGAAGCAGCAGGCGGCGAGCTCGCGTCCATGGCTGCATCCACAGGAGTCTAGAGGGCAAGAGCGAGGACGCAAACGACAAATTACACAGAAGCACGCACTCGACGTGGGGTTTTCTCCAGTCCAAAAGTATTTTTATTAACGCGTTTCAAAGTTTTTATAGACGTCACCGATTCGCATCCTTGATGTTGCTGTTGATGATTCGAAGAAGACGATGCTGGAAGGTAGATGCATAAGCCACCACACAGAGCAACATTTCTCAGGACAACAGGATCGCCGGACGGGTTCAACGGACTGGATCTGGAAGCATGTGCAAAGAAGGAAAAAAGCAACCCCACAAGAGCCCTCGTAACGGAGAAAAGACCAGCTTAGGCAAAGGATGGGGAGCGGTATTTCTGGGCTGCGCGGCTCACGGTGCGGTCCGTGACGCTCCAGTTGGCCATGAGGCAGAGGTAGTCGCCTTCAAACGTGGCCTGGGTGTGGCCGCCCTTGCGCTTGTAGCTCAGGTCTTCGTCGATGGCCAAGAGGTCCGTGGAGAAGATGTTGCTCTTCGTGGTCTCGAGCGCGGCGCGGTCGGCGTAGACACTCACCGAGTACTTGGCGGGACGGAAGCAGCGGATGACGTTCTTGAGCAGCGACTCGTAGCAGCGCAGGCGCGCGTTGGTCTCGAAACTCACGTAGCTGCAGTGGGACTCGGGCGTGATGTGGATCGTGTAGTAGGCGTCAAAGAGGATGCCGTTCATCGAGTACCCGCATGGATCGAACGCGAAGTCGTCGAGCACGGCGCCTGGAACCAAGTCGCGGATGCCACTCTCAATGGTCATGCGGCGCGAGGTCATCGTCGGGTCGGCTTCCTTGAAGAACTTCTGCGCCACGGTTGGGTGCATGTCCTGCATGAGCACGTGCAGCGTGCTCTCGTTGGACGCTGGACCCGACAATGGACGGTGCACAGAGCTGAACCCTACCGGCTCGTGCTCTTCCGCGTCCCACACATAGATGTACCAGTGGTCGTGGTTGAGCGGACCGAGCACGTGCGCGGAGCCGTCGGGGAAGAACTCGCTCAGGAACGACACCTCGGTCTGGAACGACGTGTGCGGGTACACTTGCTCTTCTGGGAAGCTGTAGTTCTTGCGCGAGTAGCTCACCCACTCGATCTCCATGCCCAAGCTGTCGGCGTATTTTCGAATGAACGGCAGGCACTTGAGCAGCGTCGTCGTGCCGCACGTCTTCATCACGACCTTGTGCGAGTACACGAACATGCTCGACTCCGAGAGCACGTACGCGTCGATGTGCTCGTTGCTGGTCTTCGAGAGGATCATGCACTGCCCAGCTTCGAGCATCGCGTCGATCTCGGGTCGCGCAATCTCGCGGAAACCATTGACGTGGCCGACGCCGACTTTGAAATCGATCTCCAAGTTCTTCTCCGGACCTTCGAAGGTGTTGGGGAACGACACCGCGGTCTCCGAGGTCTCGGACTGCGTGGACGAGGTTTCGTCGTCGACGACGGGCGCCAACTTGATGGGTTCTGGGAACGTGTTGATCATTTCGGTGCTGGGGATTGGGGGCTTAATACTTGTGATAAGAATACTGGAAGGGAAAGGGGGCGTAGACCGTGTTAGGCTGGTTCGTCGCAGGCTCCGATGTAGAAGAAACCCGTGAAGATGTTGGTGGCGTCAACAATGTCGTCGCTGCTGATGAGAGAGATGGTGTCGACCAACAACAGCATGAACAAAAAGGTGCTCACTGGGGCGGGGCTTTTTCAGTTGGGGGAAAAGATACGAAGGCGCAAAAAAGACGAAAGAACAGAGATCGTTGTGGTCTGTCTTTCTTTCTCGCACTCTCTTTCTCTCTCTCTTCCGGACTTGAAAAAGTGGCGGTAGGGGGGGGGATCTACGGATATGGGGGAGGGGGGGGGAGGAGGAAGGAAGCGGAAGCGGAAGCGGATCGCGTAAAGCTGGCTCACTCGGGTGACTGACGGCGGTATCTCCAATACAATTTGAAAATGAGCTGCTGGCGAACAGCACTGCTGCTGCTGCCCCGCCCCCTCCCTTCACCATCCTACCCTCTCCAAGTGCGAGTCGGTACCGAAGAGCGCGAAACAAGCGGAGCGAGTGGGTGGTGGCGGGGGGATCGCACTCGCCAACACACACTCTCGCGCCAACGGCAACAGCTGTGTGGAAGATCCGAATCCAGAGAAAAACACCAACACGGCGTCCACCATCGTCCACTATCGCAGTCCGCCGTCCGTCCGCTCACGCTACTGACCAAACAAAATCAACGGCGGACGGACGGACGGACGGACGGAACGAGCGATCTGGACAGAAAAAGAGCCGAGAAGGGGTAGGGAGTGTTATTCTGGTCGATGGCGAAACCGTAAAAGAGTGTGAACGCAGAGAGACACACCTTCACGGATGCATACAAACTGCAGCATCGTCTCTCAAGTCGGACGCGATGCCATCCGCTGACATCATGGGTAGACAAACCGACTGAGACCAGCGCCAAACCTGGTTGACTTTTCAGAATGGAGAGCGGAAGAAACGGTGGATGGACTGCAATGCGAAGACTGACGGTGAGTGGCAGCAAGTAAATGGGTGTGTGGAGATGCGCAAGTCCGATCGGAATGCTGCGCGTGGCGATCTTGGAAAACCATGCGACCATTCCTGTTTGGTTGAGACCGATCCTCCTGTCTATTTATAGACAGCAGAGGGTGACGTTATGCGCAGTCAATCGGTGGGAGAGTGTCGATGCTTCAGAAATCGCACAGCGTGTCACGACTGAAGATCCCCAATCAGCACGCGTCCAATAAACAAACTCAGAAGTCGAGCGCAGCAGTCATGTCATGTGAACCCTATGTATCCTGGTGCTTGGAGGGTTGCTTTTATAAATTTGGAGAGATCCGACCGTTCGGATGTGTGGCGCTTTGCACCACGACCGCGACTTTCCTCCTGTTTGATTGGTCCGCCGTTGGCTCCTCATCATTCGTGACGGATCACTCGAAAAGATGAAGAAAAGGAATCTCCAAGAGTCGCAGATGTGAATAATGCTGCGATTCCTTCTTTTCCCCTTTTTTCTTCCAGTTTTCACTCGACAGTGGGGAAACCTGATGCATAAATGACTTTTGTGTTGCATTGTAACCCTACAATAAAGAGCCAAGTCAACAAAGCACCGAGTTGGACAAAATCAGAGCAAAAAGCGACATTTCCTTTAGTTCGACATATATTTTCTGTTTCAAACTCTCTAGTTTCACAAAATGTAAGATGGTTCAAGGTTGTGTCGGAAATAAGCGAGAGCATACTGGTTTGCGTTATTCCACCAAAAGTAGCATGATCGTACTTTGTACCATCTTCCTAGAAGTGCGCGCGTACTTTGCTCTCTCTCTCTCGGAAATAAGCGAGCAATGACTCCCACGACACACCATTTTCCGGCTTCGACTGCCATCGACGAAAATGCTCGCGAGCTGGGAGATCACGACGCTCAGGACCGCGTACCGATACGCAGAGGAGACCCAACGCGACGAGAGCATGTCCAGTTCATTCACCCACGTCAACACGGTCGAGAGCGAGCCAAGGGACCCGACCTGGATCGCGCCTTCGCCGAATAATGTATTGGCATTGTGTCGGATATAAGCAAGCATTGATACAACTGCGACTAGATTTTAAATCCTGACGCGATCATTCCCTACGTTCTCCATACCCCTCAGGAAGACCCCGCTGGTGCTGATGCTCCTGTAGTCGCTGATGCTGCGGTAGTGATGGTGGTGGTGCCATCATGGTGGTGACTCGCCTCCTGACTTGATGCGGTCGCCAGAGGGACGCAGTGCACGATCTCGGCTCTCTCCTCGCTTTTCTGCTCTGCGCTGAGGAAGTGCGGGTGGTCACACAGCACGGGGGACGAGATCTTGACCGAATACACGCACGTCTGGGTCTCTTTCACGCCGAGGATGTAGTGGTTGCTGCCGCCCTGGTTGCAGTAGTAGTACACTTTTGCCCTGCGCGGTGTGAAATGGTCAAACTCCTTGCAGTGGGTGCCCTGACCGTAGAGCTCGAGGTACGCGGGTCGCGAGACATCGTGGGTCGCATCGATGTGCTCCGTGACCAACGCGCCGCCGGATCGTTCCAGCTCGGTGTTCTTCGCAACATCGTAGGAGCCCAATGAAAACTCGGCAGTGATTCGTCCCTCACCGTCCCGGTGGTACTGGCGGATCCCTTGTCCAAAGCAAAACTCGTACGTCCACCAGCCCTCGTTGCGCTTGATGCACGTCTTCGCGTCCACGACGGGACGCAAGAGCGAGGGCACCGTGAACAACTTGTACTCGTCGGCATCCGCGTGCTTTGGATCGCAGAACAACCGCGAGAGCACAAGAAACGCCGCGACCGAGCGGGTGTCTTTGCCGTCCTCTGCTTTCTTCCACCGCACACCCGCGACGGTGTCATCCAGCGTCGTCGCGCTGCAAATAAACTGCACTTGTAGTTGCTGCTGCTCCTCGCCATCTTTCGAGCTGCCACTCGATGCGCCACCGACACGGAAGTTCTGTGTGAAAAGCGGCTTTTGGTGCTTTCTCACACGCTCCTGCGTGTCTGCACCCACGAAATCCGAGTACTCGAGCGCTTTGGCTTGCGCATCGCTCACGAACTCACCGAGCTCTACGACTTCGTGGCTCAGCGGCTGCTTGCTCTTGTCGCCATCTGCTTTCGTGTCCTTCTCCTGCATGCTTTCACCACTCCCCCCTTCTCGAGCATCTTCACCAAGCGAGCGCGCTCGCAAACTCACTTTCCGCACCAGCACCCCTGGACACACTTCGTACACCCAGTTCTCTGCGATGTCGACGTACTGCACGCACTTGGGACGGATCTTCTTCGCCGCAGCGCGACCGAACGCGAGAAATGCCGCTTCTCTCTCCTGCTCGGTCTCGTCTTCGTCCCCCTTCTTGTGCGCATGTGCGTCTCGCGCACTCTCCTGCACTACCGCTAGCTTCTCGGGCGTGAGCGGCACGAAGCACTCGAACTGCTGGCCCGATTCGATCGTCATCAACTGCGTTCTGGTCGTCGCCGGGTCCACATTGAACGGCGTGTCGTCGCGACTCGAGTGGATCTGCACCACGTACGACGCGTCGCTCGTCTGGAGCTGCAGCGCATGCGTGGGAGTAGGCGCGATCGTGCACACAGAGGTCGCCAGTGCCAAAGCTGCCGCAGCCGTCGCGGTCCACGAAGAGCGCGCGATGAACTTCATCGTGTGCTGATTCTGTGATCTTGGAGGCGTCTCGGATATGACGCCACGTGATAGCAGCAGTACAGTAGGTGGATGCGCACCTAGCGATGAGCTGCACACCAACGCACTTAGCTTCCTAGTGACAGCTAAGTGCGCGGTGTCGTGATCTGCATTTGCAGTGACATCGAGTGCGAACTTAGTCAACGTCAATGTTTACAGACACCATCGTTTGACACGCGAACAAGTATCAGAAACGAAAACCAACCAACCAACGAGGAACGCAAGAAGAAAGAGGATGCTGTCGACCCCAGCGGCTGTGGCGAGCGCAGTGGGCGGCGCATGCGCGCTCGCGGCGGCTGCGTATTTGGTCCCGTCGGTGCAGCGCCACCGCAGCAACCGCGGCGTGGCACGCATCCCGCTGTCCGTGTACCTGTCGTTTGATGCGCGAGTGCGCTGGCAGTCGCTCTTGCTCTGGGCGTCGGGCGTCTCCAGCGCGCTCGAGATCCTACCGGATGCCGACACGCTTGCGCCGAATGTGATCCGCATCCTGGGACAGAACCCGAGCCGCATGACGCTGCGCGGCACGAACACGTACCTTGTCGGTGGCGGCGCCAAGCGACTCTTGATTGACGCGAGTGATGGGAATGCCGCGTACATGAAGCATTTGCTGCAGGTGTGCGAGCTGGCGGGTGTGCGCGAGATCACGGACGTGCTGCTCACGCACGGCCATTACGACCACATGGGCGGCATCTTGCGCTTGAAAGAGACGTTCCCGAATGTGCGCGTGTGGAAGTACCTCCCTCCACATGGAGGCGACCGCACGCTGCGCGTCACGAACGCCGAGAGCGAGCTCCTGGGGATCACCCACTTGGAGGATGGCGCCGCGTTTCCTGTGTCCACCGGTGCTGACGACGACGCGACAGACTCGCAGGTCGTCTTGCGCGCAGTGTACACCCCCGGGCACTACAACGACCACATGTGCTTCCTCCTCGACGACACGCGCACGAACGCGCACCCCGCGCTGTTCTCGGGGGACTGCATTTTGGGCTGGGGCAGCTGTGTGTTCGACTCGCTCAGAGAATTGATGGCGTCGCTCAAGCTGCTGCAGTCGCAAAACCCGCACGTGATCTATCCGGGACATGGACCCGTGGTGAACGACCCGCAAGCCAAGATCCACGAGTACATTTCGCATCGCGAGCAGCGCGAGAGCGAAGTGCTGGCCGTGCTGCGCAACAACGAAGAGCGTGCCAACAAAGAAGCGCTGACAACGGCGGAGATCGTGAACCGCATCTACGAGAGACTGCCATTTGCGCTCCAGTTGGCGGCACGGAAAGCCGTCGAGAAGCATTTGCACAAGCTGATCCTCGACCGCCTGGTGCTCAAAACGCCAGCGGGGTGGTTCCGTCCAGCAACGTATCGCATTCTCGTCTCCGAACAGTAAGCGCGCCGCGTTCTTGCAGGTTTACTATACTATTTTCTTTTCTTTGTTGCTGATATTGTCGTTGTTTCAAAATAAAATGCACCACCATGTTGCTGCTGTCGACGCCTCCTCTCGAACGGATCGACGACGCCTTCCTATTTGTTTCCTATGTCCTGTCCTGGTAAGATAAAAAATATGCCCTCAGCCAGCTAAACACACTACGCAGCCACCCTCGCTAGCTAGTGTTGCCCGTAGCGCTGGCGCGCGAGCCGGTCGTTCTCTTCCACCAGTTGCTGCGCTTTCTCGGCCATGATGTTCATCTTGATCATCTGCGCCATCATGGCGTCCGGGGTGTAGTACGCATTGTCGCTGCGCGGGGTTGTCCGCGGCGACGCACTGTACACGGGACCGCTGCTGCCTTCGTAATAGTCGAGTTGTTGTTGGTGGTGGTGGTTGCTGTTGTTGTTGTTGCGTCTACTAGTGTTGCTTCGCGTCGAGTCGGGGTGCGAATGCTCCGACGCGAACGAGTTCTGGTCGAAGTTGGATCGGTGGGACGACGTCGTGGAGCCTGCGGGACTGCTCGCGTAGCGCGGTACGTGGCGCGGGTAGCCGCTGTCGACACTTCGACTCATGTTGCCGTGCGGTGCGCCGTCATACAACGTCACGGGAACGGCGGGGAGCGACGCTGTCGAGTGGTATTGCTGCTGTGGTGGGGGTGGGAGGGGTGGCTGGAGCAAGTCCATGTTGGGCTTCATCTTCAGGGGCGGCTTCGCGCGTGCGGTAGACTGCGGCTTCATAGATATCGTTGGCGGAGGGGGCATCGAGCGGAACGATCGATCGCTGCCGTCGCTGCCCACCGAGTCGGCGACGCTGCGTGTTCTCGACGAGGTCGCGCCTTGGCTATCGTCTGTGTCTCGACTCGAATCCGTGCTTCGCTCGGACTCCAAGCGGTGGTGGTTGTACGATCGCTGCGACGAATCGCCTGTTTGGAAGGAAATAATAGGACAGGATGACAGATTAGCGGACTGCGCCAGGAGGCGGAACACCGTTTTGCTTCACTTACTCATCGATGTCGCGAACGCCCACACATCGTGCACACTCTGTGGCTCGCGGAGGTTCACTTCCGAAAGAAACCGCAGACACTTTTTGCAGAAATTCTCTTTGCACATCGCTTTGAAATCGACCAATGGACTCAGCACGCGCTGCTTCACGATGCACCGCGAGCACGTGTACCGATGGCACATCGCGCACTCTTTCGTCGACGACATGATCGTGCCAATGCGGTCTTCGCAGATCTCGCATTTCTTCTTCTCACTGTACGAAAACAGAAACAGAAAGAAAATACAACAAATGGCGACGTGAGTCCACGATCCATGCAACAAACGAGCGCCACGCACACACACTTACAAGTTCATGCGTCTGGCACCCTTGGAGCACTCGACAAGCGCCGTGGCGACCGCTGCGTGGGTGACCGACATCGCCGCGTCCACGCGCAGCCACAGCTCGGCCGACTTCTGGTCGGCGATGTACTCCATCACCTTGCCGCCGGCATTGTTCTTGCCGCGCATGTACACTTTCACGCCGCCGCTTTTGTTTTTCCGGTACAGATAGCAGACGGAGAGTCTCGCACGCACGCAATCCGAGAAAGTTGGACAATTCGGGAGCTCCACGGATTCGGTGAGCGTGTACCCGATTTCTTTCCCATTGCGGTCCTTCGTGAGCCCCATCTGCTCGTACCAGCACACGTCGCGGTTTTTCACGAGCCCTTTGCCCGGGGATTGCACGGTCATCCACTTGAACCCCGAGTAGTAGAACGGATTCGATGGAGTTTCCTTCTCGATCGTGTGCAATACGGCGCAGTCGACCAGGTCTTCTCGGTACACGGCGCTCACGCGACGGAAGTCCTCGGTGTTGTCCGCGTACCGTCCACGGACCACTTCGTCCAACGTCCCTTCGATCACGCCCGTGGTCAGGTACCGGTACTCGTCCTCGCTCATGGCCTTGCGACGTCGGAACGCCGTGAGTCCGCCGCGCTGCTTGAGCGTCTTCCACTTGCGCTCCTTCTGCTCGCGCGAATCCAGTTGGTCGCGGTGGTACGAATCGATGGTCTCCTGGAGCATGCGGTTGCCCCAGTCCTGGAACGACTTGGCTTCTTCGCGCGTCAGCTCCATGGGCGGGAAGAAATTCGACGGCAGCGGGAACAACGAGCCGCCAGCCATGGTTTATGTATGTGACGGAGTCGGATTGAAGTGAATGCAATGACGACGCACGATCGCCGATAGCAACACAAGCAACGAGGCACGGTTCCGCTCGAATCGATTTCACCAGGCGGAAGGATATATCCGAAAGAAAGAGATCAAATCCCGGGATACGCGACGGACGGACGGAGCGTTGGCACCACTGGTGTGTGTGTGTGGGTGTTGGTGCGCGTGTTGGTGCGCGTGCGTGTGTGGGATGCTCGACGCTTCGCTGTTCCGGAAACCCGAGAATGACGTGAAGTCGAGAGCTGTGGGGAAAAATGAGAGACGAGCGAGCGACCGCGAGTGTTAGTGCGTTTACGGTCTTCGAATTTTAGTAGCAGAGGAGGAAGGGGTTAAAAACCTGGGTTGGAGAGTAGACCCCACGGACGAGGGTCGAGTGAGGGGGGTATTGGGGTACAGTAGTGAGTGAGTGAGTGGGTGGGAACAACAAATGGGGGATCGAAGGGAAGAGGACGGACCTGCCGACGATGCAACTCTTTTGGTCGGTACCTACGGAAGGGAAGCTGGTCTTCCACGTACGAAGGCGCCGATGGTGATGGATGTGCGCACTCGAATCAGGCGATGAAGGGACCGTTTGCTTTGGGTCTCGACGCGCTCGCTTTGCGTTGCAGTTCTGCTGTGTTGGAACAAGGGTTTTGTTCTTATTTGCTCTTTTTGTTATTCTTTCTTTATTTACTTTTTTCTCACCCAGATGTCGAGGAACTGGTCGCGTTGACTCTGCCGCTCCGAATGTTGAGGAGTCCCGGCCGCGTCCACGCATGCGTACACCACGCTGACACAAACTGGGGACCACAAATGGCCGAATGCAGTTCAGTTTTGGACTCCAAAATAGCGTTTTGTCACTGACGCGCGCATGTTCGGAGTGGGATGTAGGACTCGCTCCCCTACCCGCGATAGACTCGCACCTCCTCGATCGGGAACTGAACATTGGCGGGAGAAAAGCAAGATCTTTTTTTCTTTCTGTGATGTTTGTCCTCGATGGATTCTGCAAGACATGCGAGGCATTCTGATCAATTGTGTTTTTGTGTGTGGAGAGAATCTGCACTAGAGTCAACAAGCTCGACGACCTGAAACGGATTGCTGCAATGCGACGACGCGTTTGCACTCTTCCCAAGTGCTGGTGCTTTTTTTGCCTTGGTGTGTTTTTATGAACCAAGAACGTCAAATAGCGGTCTCAACAGAGGTTTGGAGACTCGAGCACGTGGAGGTTGGTGTCGAGCGTGTAAACATACAGTCCGCGTTGTTGTATCGCTGCTACATATCCCGACAGTCTCCGTGTATGCAGTGGTATTCTCATCTCGTTTGACGAGTGCAAGAATCGGTGACCACGGATTTCAGCATGTTTGGGGACGATGGAATCGTTGGAGAAATAGATATCCGATATGTTCCTCCCGATTGTTGAAACGGCTGCGTTTTGTAAACCTATCGTTGGAAGAAAGACGACGAGCGCAGTCACCAGCTGGACAGAAGCAACGAGGGGATCCGACAGCTGGTGTTTACGACCTCCTCCATTGTCAAGAACCTGATCCGAAAAGAGAGCGAATCTTGTGGATTTATGCTGATGAGAATGAAAGTGGCTGTGGACGCAACCACGGACGCTCATCTCGTCACTCGGTTGTCATTTTGTGTGTGTGTATCTGAAGGTGGTTTTAATCCTCAAGAATAGCAACGGGACATGTGCGGTTGCCTTGTCGCTGGTGGAAGATGCATTGTGGAACAGGATATCGCCAGGAATTGCGAGCGAACGAGCAGGAATAGTGCTCCATCCCTCGAGTTCTCGGACGTTTTCACTCCTTCTTTCTCAACAAGAGCGTGCTGGCGGATGCAATTACGGTGCTGCAGACAAACCATGCGATAAGCAATCTCAGACAATCAGTCACCCTCGTCACTGGACAGAATCCGCAGCAATCTTGAAGTGTGCGGAACGCTTGTACCACGCCGCAACTGTCATCCAGACAACGTTGCGTTGACAGCTTCTCCATCAAGCAGCGACAGGTGCAATGGTGTAATGGCGACCAAGACTGCTGCAGCTGCAAGAGCGAGCAGCAGAAGCGTGCACAATGAAACCACTCGATTGCGTCGCGGTGAAACCCTCTCATCTGCGTCAGATCCAAGTCAAGTTCTCTCCAAGGAGAGTGTTGTTGTCTTTTTATGAAAGTCGCAGCGTCCCGACAGGTCGGCATTGTGCTTCTGCGTTCGCTCAGCGTCTCTCGCTGAAGGAAGGAAAGGAATAGCGTTCCAGCATTCCACGATGGCCAGCGCTCGATGCATCGCTCCAATTTGTGTGTGTGTGAACCCTGACATCAACAAATCCTCCTCCTCCATAAAGTCGACGTCAGACTTCAGCAATCCAATTAAGTCGACATCGACTTGCATTCGCTTCAAGTGCTCGAGAAAGTCGCTGGAAGGTTGCGCGAAGGTGTCCCGTCCACTCTGTCTCCCTCCGTTTCAAAAAATGAGTGGGAACTTTTTTGTAATTTGAGCGCGCAGTAAAGCCAAGCGATTGGGCATCTAATTCCCCACCAAAGCGCTCTAACCTTCGTATAAAAAAAGAACATGAGCGCGAGAATGGTCGCCATTGCGCCTGCGGAGCATGGCGGCGACAGCCACCACCACCACCAGCACCAACAGCAGCACCACTTGAAACACGACGAGGACGGCCACGACGAGGACGCGGACGTCGAGATCGCGAACGAGTTCGACGAGTTCCCGCACAATGAGGAGTGCGCTGCGATCCTCACGATGAAGTGCGGCGAGCCACTCATGGCAGTGCGCAAGAAGCTTCACGACGAGATCACGATCACGTTCATCCCCGAGGAAGGCTTCGGTGTCTTCCAGAGCAAAGTGGAGCGCCACTACGCCAAGATCGGTCCCACGTACGTGCAGGAGAAGCGAGGGATCTACTTGAAACCGTCGAGCAATGCGACCCAGACCAAGTACGTGCTGCTGACGAAGGAGAACTTTGATCCGCTGCTGCGCATGCGCTGGAAGATCGCGCGCAGCATGAAAGTCGACCTCAAGTACGAAGTGTTCTGCTATTTCGTCGACATGAACAACAAGAAGGAGAAGAAGCGACTGTCGATGAAGATGTTCCAGCAGCAACAGGACCACACCGCAGAGCTCAATGGCGGTGCTCCCGTGAGTGTGCTCCCCCCACAGCCATTCATGGGCTTTGCGCCGAGCAGCCACGGGTTCCCACTGGTGTCGGCGCAGTCGATTTCGCAGGCGATCCAGAACTATGCTGATATCAATTCGTCGATCATTGACGCGAACCTTCCCGCAGGTGGCAAGAAGTCCACCAAGAACAACACAAATAACGGTGCCAAAGATGAGAATGCAGCAAGTGACCGACCGCGGAAAATCGCTCGCTTGAATCGCAGCGCTGGAGCTGCTGCTTCGGCGCCGACAGCGGCAGCGAGCAGGAGTCCAGCGGAGCTTCTTGACGTCCATGAGGAACCGTTTTTCCAAGCGGTTCCGTTCCGAATCAACGGTTTTGTCGTTCCGTTGGAAGTAGATATCACGGCGCTGCGACGCTGTATCGGTTTGAGCTTAACCCAGCAACAAGTGAGTAGTAGTGCCGTGGATGCGTCGTCGTCGTCGTCGTCTGCAGCGGACATCGAGACGCAGCAGCAGTACGATAGGAGTGATATTTGATGGAGTGGGAGAGAGAGAACAAGCATTTTCAGTCCGACATTTCAGTGCATTTTGCTTTGCGTGGTGATCAAAAGGTCAACTGGGAAGAACAACAAGAAAAAGGATCAAAACTAAATTCACAAAAAAAATCATGAACAAACCCAAATACGCTTCTTCTTCTTCTGCTGCATATACACTAGGAAACCTCATGAGCGTGTAGAACCAGCAGCAGCCGTCGTCTTTGCGAGGCGTTCGCGGATATAACTGGAGCTCAGCGTGCTGCTCTCTGTGCGGCGACACACGTAGATGTGCACCTTGGGGAGTCCGCGCTCGACGCGGATCGTGTTGATCTTGGACGCGCCGAGGATCGTTTCCGTGGACACAACGAGCGCCGCGGCGTCGGGGATCACGATCGAGGGTCCATACGGGTCTTCAATCGTCACGATGTCGAGCACGAGGTGCGGTTTGAGGAACGCCACGTAGTCCTGCACCTTGCGTTTCCGTTTCGCGAGTGGCTCGATCAGCTCGGCGTGGTTCTTCTTCGTGAGCATCGAGTCCGCCGTCACGCCGACGATCATCTTGCGCGCACAGATGCTCGCCGCGAGCGAGAGAAGCTTCTTGTGGCCATTGTGAAGATGGTCGAACGTCCCACCCAGGATCACCTAGTTGCGCACCATCAGTAACAAACACGATGAGCGAGCGGTTTCGACTGAGGTGTCTCCTCATTCTAGTGTGCACTTGTCGTGTGTTACCGTGTCATGAGGCGTCAAGTCCGTGTGCTCGTTCTCGAAATACTTGAACTCGTTCGACAGGCGGCGCTCGACGTGCATCGAGAGCGGGTGGTACGTGACCGCGAACAACCCGTCGTTCTCAAACCGCTGCGCGTTCAAGCGCTGCACGTCGACAAGCGCGTCCTCGCCAAACACGGCGTTCAGCTCAGGCAAAAGCACCAGGTCTTCCCAGGACTGCGAGTGCGCATCCACAAAGCCTCCAACAATCCTGCATACACACACACAAAAGTCAGTTAAACATGAGCAGAGTGGAAACCCCGATTGGAAGAGCACTACCGGATGTCGAGGAACGGTTTCCCTTGCAAGCACGCGACGTCCCAGACCACGCCATACAGCTCGCTCGTGTAGTTCACGATCTCGTGCTTGTCCCGTCCCGACACATAAATAATCAGCGTCTTGGACACATTGTCGATCGCTTTCTCCAACAGCACATCGTTTTTCACCAAGTCCCTGCACCATTCAACCACGCAACCATGCGTATACCTTAGCGGACGCACGCAACAGCTTACACCCGCACGAATAAGCAGGGCTACGGTACCGGAAGTTCTGCGGAACGTGCACGCTCAGCAGTCCCACAGCGACCTGCGTGGCGGTGTTGCCGGTGTTGCTGCCGCTGCTGCCGCTCTGCGCCGCGCGGTGCTTGTGCAGCGTCGACATCCCGACGACCGCCGCGACGCCCGCGACGATCGCGAGCACGCTGCTCGTGCCCAGCGGCACCACGGGCGACCCATTCATTCCGACACCAGGGAGCTTCATGAGCTTCTTGACCATCTGCCTGTCGTCGGTCTTTCACCAGCACTCCACACACGTCAACAACACCCACAAGTCTCACCCGAGAGACCACACTGCACTCTTTATAATCCATGAACCTCTTCACATAGTCTTTTCTGACACTATGTTGATCTCTATTGAATATAATACACCTCTCATAAATGCATCATGATGCTAGTTAGGTGGAGGCACGCGTTACGGAAGGGCGTTCGAATGGTTCTGTGTGTCAACTCTGTTGAAGAAGGCATCCTGTTGCTAAGTGCGCGTTGTCGATCTCTGCTCTGTCGGGTGCAATTTAACGCCAAGTGCGCACCGATCCTCCCTCTCTGCAGCGCGAACTTAGTCGCATTTTGCATTGCATGCGCTTGGATAGGTTTTCTCGACAAAAGCCCGCGCTCACACCACAACAATAAATGCGCCAAACACCCAAATTTCAAAAAAGCACCAAGACCGCACCGGAAGGAAGCAACGAGGGGACCGAAATGCTCGAGTCGGAGCGCGTGCTGGGACCGCGGTGGTCCGTGAAGGAGCTGCGCACGTTCTACATGCTGCTCAAGACCCACGGCGTCCACCACCAGCAATGGGACACATTCGAAGAGAAACTCCCGCAGCGAACGCTCGCGATGATCTGTGCGCTCTTTGACATGCATCGCGGGTATTTGGCACTCCCCGAGGCTTCGGTCGAAGGCTTTTGCACGATCATGATGGACCACTACAAGAGCTTCGACGGTCTCGCAACGACAGCTGCTGCTACTGGCGCGTCTGCGGACTCCAATGCTACTGCAGATAGCGATGTAAAAATGGAGGTGGTCGAGGATGAGCAGACCATGAAGAGCGAGCCGCGCCACGGCTATTATGGGGAGCAGTGCCACCAGGTCGACTCCACTACTACTGCTGCTGCTGTGAACCGGATACGAAAGAGAGAAGAAGAGAATCGCCGCGACAGCTTGACGCCGACGACTATCGCTTCCACCACCACACCAAGTGCTGCTGCGCTACCATCGTCGGCTTCGAAAAAGGACAAAATGAAGAAACGCAGATTGGATCGCATCCTTGCGTGGGAGGCAGCAGGGGACCAACTGGATCGACAGGCACAAATGCAGTTGCAGATCAAATCCGACGACGATGGCGAAGCCGGGCGACTTGGATCCAAGCATTCAGTCGGAGCTAAACGACTGGAAGGTATGCGCAGTGCGCGTCGACGCGGAAAGGTAAAGCAAGCGATAGGCAAGTCGCGCTTGGCCGCGTTGGTAGGATATGTGCTGATGGTTCGTGTTCCTGCCGCTGTTGTCTTTTGTGTGGCTGTTTCCAGTTCAAATCGACTGGATCGCGATCGAGTCTGAAAGATGCGTCGCTTTCGAGATTTCATGGGAAGAAATTCGACTTGCCGTGGTTCTATTGGTTCTATTCGTTTATTGACATTGACTTTTTCGATCACAACGAGTTTATCGAGTGTCTGCATCGCATGGGGCTCGGGAAGGTTTGTTTGTTTGTTGCGAAGGGTACCTCCATTTTGTTTGGTGTGTGGATGCATTGATCGTGATCATTTTGTGGTACACGTTGCAGATCACTACAGCGGCGCGTCCGGTTTGGTCCTCGGTGCGAGCATCCATGGGACGACCGCGAAGGCTGAGTCCGCTGTTTTTCGCGCAGGAGAAAGTCAAGCTGGAGACCTATCGCACTGTGAAAAGAGGACTCGGGTACCTCAAGGTGCAACCTCGTACTTTAAAGAGCTTGAGAGCCAATGCGTCCAACCTGGTCATCTAGGTCATGTGGATATTGAATGAATGCACTGTACCTTGCTGCGCTAGGTGCCAGACGCGTGGCCGTTTAGGTGTCCTGCTCCAGTGGAATATGGCGCAAATGTCATAGGTACAGCACGCAGATGACACCGAGCACTCGAGCTGATGCTGACTGACGCTTCTGTGCTGCTGCTTTTGTAGTGTGTCTAGCAAATCCTCGCCGCTTCTCATTTGGGATCGTGCTGAATCATTCTCCGGGCGATGAAGTGTGCACCGTGAAGCTCGCAAATGCATCGGGAAGTGATACCGTTACGTGCGGTCTCGATGCGGTCATGGTGCTGGAAGCCACTTTTTTGAAAAAGGAGTTCAGCAATCGATCCCAGCAAGCAGCATTAAACGCACATGTTACGACCAAGAATGGGTCCAGCAGCAGCAGCAGCAGCAGCAGTGTGCGTGATTTCGCTGCATCGTGGTCAAATGAGAATGAGTCGTCCAGTGGTCCGCAGCATCGCCAAGACAAGATCAACGCTATCATTGCAGTCAAAGACCTCTTGCATCGGAAAGAGCAACTGGTGGCCGCGCTTACAAAGATGAATGCTCGAGTCGGAAGCGAGCAAGAGCGTCGAACGACGAGCAACAGTCACAGCTCCTCAACTGCACATGCGTCCTCGAGTGGGGTGTCGTCGTCGTGGCCAACAGTTGGCGACCGATCCATCCTGCAGCGCCAGTACGCGTGGGTCGTGGTCAACCTCGACATCACGAACCGGCATCTCCAGGAAGCGCTTGTTCGTCTGCAAGAGTGCTCGGGGACCTCCCAGGTTGGTTTTCAATTTGTTGTGCACCTGGTCATTGCCCTCCCAGTGTGGACGTCTCACTCTGATCTCTCTCTTTATTCCCCTAGATGCCTTCGAGTGTCGGCGGCAACAATGGCTTTGCACTACCCCCTCCAGAGATGCACACCAGCAGCAACGGCGATGGTCATGGAAACGATACGCTGAGTCTGGAGCACATGAAATGGGCCGTGAACTTTCTAGCAGTGAGTCAGAAGAAAGCCGACGCGCTCGTGTCCACTTCCATAGCCCAGATCACACAGGAGAGCGACGCGGACATGGCGACTCGTACCGGTGGTAGTGAGTCTCTCAATCCCACGACGACGACGCCAATCCTCCCCGACACGAAGCAACTGATCTCGATGTGTCTCTGCTTCATGAGCGTCGTGCGGCGAGGCACATCGTCAGCAGTCCCGCCGTTGATCACGCAGAAGCTCATGGAGCGGTTGTTGGAGCTCCTGGAACCGCGATACGACGGCAACATGGATCTCTACGCAGAGCTTCGCTCGGCCGCCGAAGGAGTGCTCCCCCCGCTCCACCAACCGTCTTCTTCTTCCATGTAGTGCGTCCACTGCGCAGCATATTTCGAGTCCGAGCGTACGAACGTCGCCTAAGAATAAGAAGAGCCACCGTTTGCTGCAAGTTGGCTGCTGCTTCCCTTCGCACCATCGACCAAGCACACCCAAACGCACCGCTGACCGAGCAACCTAGCGCTCTTCTCGTGCGCATGCGTGCAGTGCTGAGTCAACCGCACAGACAACCCACGAGGAGCCAATTGTCTTGTTGTTGTTGGCGCTCATGGCTAGGGTCACCACCACTACCCCCTGCAAACCGCATCCTCCGTGCTGAAGCCGCGCGTTTCTGCTTTCGTGCAAAGATGTGCGCGTCTTTCTTTCCCGCTCGCTCGCTTTTACACATGCTCTCTGTTTTTTTGTGTTTTCACAAAGCAACACGCAATTCCCTCTCTCTCTCTCTTCGCTTCATCTGACACACTGTTGGATGGTAAAAACAAAAAACATGCGCAGCTGCGCAAACGGCCATGCGACTGATGTAGTAAGACTGTTGCTTCATGCAGGATGCCAAGAAAGACGCGCTTGAATATGTGCTTGTGCCGTCTCTACATGGCTTTGCAATAAAAGAACAAGAAAGAAAGAGCAAACGACGATGGTGCATAGATTCCATGTGTGGCGAGAAGCTCCACGATGACGACACCACCTGCACCGCGAGATCGCCAGCACTTTTCCATGACGTACCATTTTCTACCAACAAACCCATACAATGCAAGATCAAAATTGGATGCATTTCGTTCATGCATTTTTCCTCGTTTATTATGAAAACCAGACATCTCACATTCTTGTTACAATCCCATATAACGTCGTGTTTCCTTCCCTCAATGTAATGTAGTCATACCGCTCTGGTAAGAATCTCTCTATAGCTTTTCCTTGACCATAGTCGCCATGGATGGACCGACTTCGTTCACCGACAGGATCGGCGAGCGCATGCTCGAGTCGCGAGGGATAAAGTTGAGCAACGCGCTCCAGCCCGTGCGACCGGCCGAGTTGCCGTAGCCGTACACAAAGTACGAGATCATCCCGGCGACGACCCACGCGCAGCCGAGCGCCATGCCCAAGTGCGAGATCTGCGCGATCAAGTAGAAGTTGGCCAGGATGGAGATCGTCGGGATGAACGGCACGAGCGGCGCCGAGAAGTTCACCGGGTCGTTTGGCTCCTGTGGGCACTTGACAAAGTACACGACGCACGTGACCAACGTGAGCACCAAGAAGACGATGCCGACCACGAGGCACCAGTCGCGACCGTCGTTCACGTAGCCTTGCTGGTAGAAGAACGTGGAAAAGAGCGCGAACACGACGATCGCGCCAATCATCTTGGGTGCGAGCGTGGGCGATTCCTTGCGGGTGCGCACCATCATCAGCGCTACGTTCGACATGATGAACGAGAGCAAGATCCCGAAGCTGACGATGTCCCACAACGTGATGAACGGCACGATGAACGCGATGATCGTGAAGAAGATACCAGTGATCAGCGTGTTCACAAACAAGTTGCCCTTGTCGTCCACCTTGGCGAAGATCTGAGGCATGAGACCATCGCACGCCAGCGCGTAGTTGAGACGCGGCTGCGCGAGGAACGAAATCAGCACCACGACAGGCATCGTGATGGTCTCACCAGCACGCACGATCTGACCAGCCCAGTGCTGGCCCTGCTCTTCAAAGCCCAATGGGAAGTTGCTGACGTCGGTGTACGTCTGCATGCCCGACAGCACCAGCGACGCAAACACCGACAAGAACATCGTGCCCGTGACGACACCGATGACAGCGCGCGGCATGGTCTTCTTCGGGTTCTTCGCTTCAGCGGCGAGACAGCACACTTCATCGAAGCCAATGTAGCCGAAAAACGCTTGCGACGCACCCGTGATCACACCTTGGAAACCGTACTGCTTCTCGCCATCGTCGTTCGTGATGCGGTCAGGGATGAACGGCTTGAGGTTCGCCGAGTCCATGACGGCGAAACCAGCGATGATGATGAACAGCACGACCGCGACCTTGAGCGACGTGATCGTGTTCACGAAAGCCTTCCCGAAGCGCACACCACAGAGCAACACGACCACCGAGAGCGCCATGATGACCGCAGCCAAGATGTTCGTGTACTTTTCGTTGAGCCAGTGGAAGTTCGTCTCCGGGTGGTCTTCCAGGAGCCAGCTTTCAACCTTATCTGCCCAACTGCGCGCCACACCGGCACCCGAAACACCGTACTCCAGCGTCAACAGCCACGCAGCGATGACCGCCGGCAGCTCGCCGATCGCGTGGTACGCGTACGCGTAGGTCGATCCCGACGATGGGACACGCGTCGAGAGCTCCATGTACGCCAACGCGTTCATGCAGCACACGACACCGGCGATGGTCCAGGAGAGCACCGCGGCAGGTCCGGCCGTGCCCGAGATGATGTCGCCCGTCGTCGCGAACACACCACTGCCGACGGTCCCGCCGATGCCGATACAGACGAGATCGAAGAGCGAGAGCGACCGCGGGAGGTCCTGCGAGTTCTCCTCGGCGTGGATCACCGTCATGGGCTTGGTGCGCCAGATGTTCTCGAAAAAAGAGGGCTTGGATTCCATCGCTGCGAAATGACTTGGATTCGGTCTTTTGTCGGAGAGCGCGAATTCGGGAATGCTTCACGAGTTGGATGCGCGAGCGAGCCAAACGGCTCGGGAAGGAAAAGGAAGGAAGGACGATGGCTGGGCAAGACATGCAGGACAGGACAAGAAGCGCCAATACAAACACTCCCAAACCTCTCTCCGGCTTTCCGAACACAGGATCCCCACTCATCCAAGAGTTTGCTTGACACGGTAGTCGTTGCGAGAGAGAGACACACACGCACACACCTCATACACTCACCTCATCCTCCTCACCAAAAGCTGTTGGTGTCCATCTCTTCCTTCTTGGCTTGTCCCGTCCACACTCTACCCGCAGACAGAGCCCATCTGCCTTGTCTCTGAACGAAAAGACTGATACAGGAAGCGCCTACCCCGCGTATCCAACTCTCCCACTGCTTTTCTCCTCAACACAACCAGTATCCGGCGTTCACGATGCTCTCCTTACCAATTTGCAATGAGTTGAAAAAGGAGGCAACAAAAGTATGCGGAGTATACAAATGTGATCACCGAATGTACGCTTTTTTCTTTCCCAGAAACGGTAAATTCTCTCGACAGGAGGAATTTAACAGCACCACGAATGTTCTTGTGGCGCACATTTGTTCAAACTCGCATTTGCAGAATCGCAAAAGCGAAACATAAAAGCTGGCAGCGTTTATCAATTGGATCCGATGGAAACGTCCAATCCGCAGACTCGTCAAAACGTTTGGAGCAAACCCTCTTTGAAAAAGCAATCGACTGCTGTCCACTTTGGCAACCGATAGGATCGATTGGATCTGGTCAGTGGATCCTCTGTATCCCGGTGGTGGAGGGAGCTCTCTTCGGGCAAGAAATAATAAAAACCAGATGAGAGTGCAGGTGTGTGCAGCCGTCAGGCAACCCAAAGCTCGGAGCGTCGGGATGTGAGCATGTGCCAGGTGGTGGCGATGGTATTTTATATGCTTTTCTTCCCTCACTGCAATTGCTGGTACGTAACGTTGAGATGTAGGTGTGAGCAAGTGCATTTGAGAGAAATGCTGGTGGATTCCGTGTGTGTGCACGCGGTCGTCCAATCTCCACTTCTCATTGAAGCGCATCCTCGCTTAAAAAGGAGGAGCGACATTGTCAATGCCATCAAGACGATCGGAGAACATCAGCACGCTCTGGAACTTGATGCGAACCCGCTCTCTGTGGTTCTTTTTCCTTCAAGCACTCTGTGATGCGTGCGGAGTTCTGTGTTGGAAAAATCAATTGCGGAGAAACCGACAAAGCGATGACATCCCGCATCTTGATGCAGCGAGACCTTGTATCCGAAAGCGAGATGCTCGGAAGACGAGCTCTCCGTTTCGCTGTGAATCGGCTCAGCTGGAAGCGAAGATGGAAGCACTCAAATACATACATTGCACTTCCTGCTTCTTCCCGCATCTGTGACTGTCACGAAAGATACGCGCATCGTCCAGAACGAAAGGTCGCCACCCAAAATCTGCAGGTACTGTACATTATAGAAACCACTTGAGAAACCATCCTAAATATCCACAAAAAGGAAAATATGGAAAGTGGTGGAGGATTTAATCAAAGTGGCCATGACGCGAACGTCGTCGACAGACGATGTCTGTCTTCCGTGTGCAGCTGGCCACTCTCGCTTGTGTCGCTCTGAACGTACAGTACGACAGTGCACATGCACGAATGAAGACCACTTCCGCTCGTTGTTTGTTTCCTTATTGCAGACACACCGACTGTGTTTGCTGCGCTTTTATCCAACACTCGAGAAAGCTTCCTGTCTTGGTTTACACTTGTGTGTGTGCAGGAGCAATACATCAATCCGAAACACTCCTGTGAAACGTGATGCCATCATATCGACGGGCAAACGCGGATCTAGCAAACAACCGAGGCTGCAAAAGAAAGGGGGGATAGTTCCGTGTTGTTTGTTGGTTTCGGAGAGACCGATCAAGACTCCCACGCACTTTCGAGCCAAAAGTGGGATGGATTCCTGTGGGGAGTAGCATCCCTCGGATCTGATGCTCTAGAGGTCCAAGGTTCACAGACGGCGCAATGGCATCCGCGATGTTGCAAATCCACCAACCCTCTCCTAACGCATCAACCGCACATAAGGAGGGTGCAGCATTCGTCGACTGATGCGAAACCAGCAGACCTGTATAAATCCGGTATCGAAACCAGATAGGCGAATAAAGCGATGATCTAACAACGTTGCGTGAAGAGATGGGATGCTGACTGACTGTCGGAGGTCTGCGAGAGGAATCCAAGATGCACAGCGATGCCGACGGACGCAATGGGATGGGAGGGATGTTCATGCGACGGCCGCGCGGCTCTCTCTCTCGCTTTCCCTTCTTCGCTCGCTATCACGTCCGATGGGTGTGCGGAACCGACTCGCTTGGCACCAAATGCATGTCTGTGGAGCTGCAACAAAGAATGGATGTGTAATTGCTTCTCGCACCGTTACCGCGCAAAGGTCCCAAAGAGTGCGACACAGAGCAGGAAAACGCAGCGCCAGCATGCATTTCTGGTCGCACCTAGAACCTAGCAAATGCAGTGTGCCGCCAGTCAGTCACGTGCCTTCGAGCGCGGCGATGGCTCGCTCGCACAGGATCTGCAGCGCTGGGGTCGCAGTGGCGCTGTTGTAGATCACTTTCACGGACCGCGACGCCCCCAAACGCGTCAACGGAATCCGGTTCACCTCTACCGACATGATATCCCACATACACATACAGAACCAACCTCATATATCAGTTCGCGACTCGATCGTCAGCGGTGTGCAACCGAAACGAAACGAAAGAGCGCCTACCGATCGCCGCGATGAGCTCGAGCAGCCGGATCGCCTGCCCCACGACGTGGACCGTGTCGCCTGCTGTTTTGATCACCGCGAGCGCGAATTGGTGCGCACCAGATTGCATGAGGTGGTCGATCCGAGCGACATGGACCGCTGCGCGTTGCACACACACACACACTGCTTCAGTCTTTTGCTCACCAAAGCAAGTCTCCCTTCCTCTATGTGCAATGACGCTAGTGCACGCATCACACCTGACGAGTCCTCTGTGACAGCCACGCGGCAGAAGAGCATGCACGCAACGTAGTACAGCGCGCGGACTTGCCTGCAAGACCTCTTGTTCGTCTGGATGCGCTGCATCGCATTGATCATTGCTGATGGACCTCTTCCGGCGCAGATCTCCTCTTTCGCAACATCTGCAGGAATGATATGGAGACAGCACATCCCACACACACACCATTAGAGATATTACACACCAGCACCGTAGACCTCTCGTCACCGGACTGGCATGAACCGATGCGCACAAGCTCCCCCCATCCTCATTTCCTCCATGACGACGATCTGAACTCGCAAATAAAAGCGCACCGCAGACTTCTCACCATTATGTCGCACTGAGATCTCCAGGAATTTAAACACATGCCAAAGCACGAGTACGCTCGTGTCCTCCTGGGCACTTCCAAGGAACTCGACGAAGTGCTCCACCAGACCCTGCTCAACGACTGCGCTCTGCACGATCGCTGCACAAAAGCATATCCAACGGCACATCACCACAGAGCAGCAGAAGCGCGCAATGAACGAGGAAATTTCTTACGCCGCAGTGTGATGAGCTGGAACAACGACTGCGCCACACTCTGCATGAGACGAGAAGCGCGTGGGTATCTGCGCACCACCTTTGCAAAGGTCGGCAACAGACTCAGCGTCTCGATCGCAGCGTCCGCATTGTGCTCTGCGAATGCCACCACAGTCAGGGTTGGAGTGGCAGCACCGGACACATTGACGTTCTTACCGTACCGTGCTCATAGATAATCGCCAGAATCGCCTCAACGCCATGCTGGGCTTCCTGTTTGGCAGCGTCCGCGCTTAAACGCGCGCAGATCGCTTGGAATAAACCCGTCTTGCTGATATCCGATTGGTTGTCCGCTTTGTTAAAAAGAAGACACACCAACACATTGCAACAGCATTGGCGTCAAATGATGCGAGCAGCATCTTTCTGTTTTTAATTGAGAAACACTGCAAGTGCGTACCGTGCGGTGCATACGGCAAGTCAAAGCACAATTGGCTCACAAGACGACACGCTTCGATGAAAAGCGTCGTCGATTCGGGGTGGTATTGCAGCCCCTGGGTCATCACTTCCAAGATGCCCGTCTCCGCGATCTTTGTCTGGATGTCGAGTCCCGACGGAGCTACCGTCCACGCAACACAAAGAGGCAGATACGACAGCAAATCGTCAATGAAAAACAAAAAAAGCTCTCTCTCTCTACGGTTGGTGCGTGCGTGCGTTGTTGGGTGCTATGACACACGAGGTTCCCCCCTACAGTATGCATCAGCATGTATGGCAAGTACCTCGCAAAGCGATCGTTCGACGCAAGAAGCGGCAGCAATCCGCGAGCACGAGGTCCTGGTCCTCCACGTGGTCGGCGACGATCTCCACGAGCAGTGGCAGCAGCTCCGCATCAGCAGCCATCTCGAGTCGCACCGCACTGCGCGCAAGAATCAGTCTGGAAAGCTCGGTGCATGCGCGCCGCACCGCGTACGGGTCTTTCCTGTGCGCTCCCTCTGTGAGCACTGCGAGCACGCTCCGATAATCCGCGCAATAGAACTGCATGAACAATCGAAGCAACGTGGGAAGCCACTTGCGGAAGTGCAATGGCAATAGTCCCCCCCACTTCCGAAGGTGGCTTCACTGACGCATCCATATATGCTGTAGGGAGACAGCTTGCACTCGAGCAAACCAGTCGTATCAGAAAAAGGATCGCGAAGGGACTCTCGACATCCCCCTCTCTCTCTCTTCTCAATATCTATATATGTGAAAAAGAGGAGGGATGTGACCGACTGCTTCCACACATTTTCCAGCGCTGCAGCCCGTTGATTTTTGGCGGTTTGGTTCTTGTGGCGTCGGTTTCGACTTCGTGAGCTTCCAAAAATTGCGTCTCCCTGTCTCTCTCTCACACACTCGAAAGACCTCGAATTCCAATTCAAGCGCTCTTTTTTGTGTGCGAGTATTTGGAAATGCTGCATTGTTTGTCTCCTTCTGCAGCTCAATAGAGACACTTCTCCACATCCTTCCAGATATAAACGGTATTGGCGCTGCATGGAATACACACCAGTGTGCGAATGAAAGGGAAACCACATCTAAATATCGAAAAGTATCCAACAATCAGCCACTGCATTCTCCTGATGGCTAAGAAGCTTTCCTGAAGGGAAACAACAACAACAACAACAACAACAAAGCTCTGACGTTCGGCAGCTCTTCGTTTGTCGCCGCGAACGTCTTTTCGGCGAGCACCAGAAAGGCACTGTTGTCAAGGATCTCTCGATACAAGAGCAGTCTCTCCCAAAAGATACTTTTTTAAAAGCCAGCACAAACCAGCCCTTTAAAAGGACTTGGACGACCATTCGGGTCCTAAATAGGAGTCGCGATGCTGGCTGTATGGTCCCACATTGCGTAAAAAGGCTGCTTTTTCTTTAACGTTCGATTTTCTTCTTCTTTTTTTCGATCCTTTCTCCTGCTCTCGAATCAACACGCTGGCAGTGTAGACAAGTTGCTGCGCATTGGAAAACAGGAAGAAAAAAACCTTGCTGGCAAGGTGTTGAGGTGCTTTTGGCAAGTTTGTGTAAAACGCGAGCGTTGAGGGTCGCAATTGGAAAACGGTCTTTGAAGCGACGCCCAGAACTCGACTGTCTGCGCAACCACAAAGCAGACCACCTGCCTGTCTGTCTCGCTCTATTGCGCGAATTCCTTTCTCGGGTCCATCGAAGATCCAACCGCACGCAAGTCCCCATCGACGACGGAAACGCTACCTCCGCTTGCACTCCAGAGCGAAAGTCACTCGGTGCATTTGTTCCAGTGAACGACTCTTACTTTTTCAGTGCGCTTTGTTCGAAATTCGGATTTGGCCGCTTTTGGTGTTTTGGTGTTTTTTTCGCATCCCACTTTGGCAGCCGTGCTCTTGAATCTTGAAGGGACGCAGCAAACAAGCATCGCGCACAAGCAAGAAGCGAACCAGCAAACAAGCACGTGGACACCTAGCAACACGGCGCATCCTCCGCAAACGCCAACGCCGCCGACAACATAAAAGGATCGCACCCACAAGTCTACAATGGGGAAACATGGCAGCAAGAACGGCGAAGCAGGATCGACGTACGAGCGACGCGCGTGGACGCGGAAAGAAGACGACGCGATCATACGACTCGTGGACGAATACGGCACGAAGCGCTGGAGCGTCATCTCGGACCACCTGAACGGCGAGAATCACGGCACCGAGCGCACCGGGAAGCAATGTCGGACCAGGTCCGTCTGGTCTGTTTACTATTATTATTATTACTGCTTGGTGTTTGAGTGTAAAAGGGTGTTTACTGTATGGATGGATAGATGGCTGAACCATTTGGATCCGACGATCAAGAAAGATCCGTGGACGACCGAAGAAGAACAGATTATTGAAGATGCGCAAACACGACTCGGCAACAAATGGGCAGAGATCTCCAAGCTTCTCCCCGGAAGGTAATATAATGTGCACAAGTTTGCGTTGCATTGTGTGTGTGTGTGTAACGGCTGGTTGTCCAATGGTGTGTTTGCATCGTTGTTGCTTGGGTTTGTGTTGGCTATTCTGTGTCTCATCAACTCGCTCCCAACACACAGAGTTCTGCATGCATATACTGCGTAGTGTATCGCAATTAACTTGGACCAATATGCGCTACCTTGCTTGTGTAGAACGGATAATGCGATCAAGAACCATTGGTATTCCTCGATGCGCCGTACGATGCGCCGCATGGCGAAGCAGCAGAACAAGTCACTTGGCCAAAGTGGTCGCTCGGGGATGAGTGCGAAGGCGGCGAAGCAGCACCAAGCGACCGCACCCGCAGGTCATGCGTCGCTGCTCGGTAGCGACGGCGTGGACTCGCCGAGCGCCAGTATGCGGCACGCCATGAACGGTCTCTCGCCCAAGCAGGCGACCGTGTTCAAAGACTGCTACAATGTGCTCATGAAGAATACCGAAGGGGGTCATCATCATGATGATTCCGTCCAAGATGGAGCGCTCGGGAAGGCGCTCGTGCCTCACCATCACAGCCAGCACCGCGCCGCCGCCGCCGCCGCCGCCGCTGGCAGCAAACCCATGCTCCACTCCGGCGGATCGATGACGCAAAAGAAGAGCAACTCGTCCAAGCGCAAGCGCAAAGACTTGCGCATCTGCACAGGGGTGTCGGTCGGTCTCGACGCAGGCATGTTCTTGCCCGACACCCCGAGGCGGGTGCTGCACACGCAGCTGCTGCTTCAGCTGCTGGGGAGTTCCGGTAGCAGCGACGACGTCACGCACATCAACCCGCACAACAGCATCCAGATCGGCAAATGCATGGACCCGTCGGCGATGCACAGCGCCAAGCGGAAAAAACGCAACGGCTCGTCGGCTGGAGCGTCCGGCAAGAACGCGATGCTTTCGATCGCCATGCAGCCGTCGAAAGCCTGCAGCAGCAACGAGTACAACAACAGTCTCGGCGGCGAGCAGCAGCAGCATCTCGATGAACACGCGGCGTTCAACGACATGGACGGCCCCTTCCACTCCTTTGAGCACCTGGATATTGACTTCAATGAGGTACATACCACACTTCTTGTTCCCCCTTCCATCGATCCTTGGTATCTATTTGTTGCCCTTTGTCGCTCACTCCAAACTCTGGCGCAAACTCCATCTGCAGCAAGTGGCCGAGTTTTTCAACATGCCCACGCCGGTGGGGCTGCATCCTCCGCACAGTTTGCGCCGCTCGCCCCGCTTTGTCTCGCCCGGAGGGTTTGGCAAGCAAGACGGACAGAAGTTTTCGTTCGATGACCTGGATTTTCCGCCCGACATGGAATCGAGCACTCTGGAGTTTGTGCGTACAGAGCTTCTTCTTCTTTTGAGGCTTTCCGAGGCTTGTTGCGTGTGGGTATTGACGTTGCGTTGTGCTTTTTTGTGTCTCCAATAGGAGATTCCAGGTGAAAACGGTATGCTCCGTCGCTCGCCTCGACTTCGCACCGATGTCTCGGTTGCCTTCCCGCATGCGAGCTCGAACTACAGTTTGTCGTGCCAACCTTCGCCGCCGCCGCCGCATAAACGCTTCATGCCGCCGATGATTGATGTGGCGCTGCCGCAAGACACGTTTGAGTTCGACCACTCGATCACCCCGACGCTCAAGAGCCCGCAGCTTCGTCAGTGGTTAGATGGTTCGCCCAAGAACTTCATCGCGTCCGTGTGAAAATGAATACAACGAGGCTGTCCGTCTGTGAAGCGACACGATGGGCAAGAACGAGACGCAGGTCCCTAGATATTATAATAGTAAGTTTGCGTGTGGGGGAGGTGTGGACTCGTCATGTCGTTTGGATCTCGTTTGCTTCCAAGAAGCTGGTAGGAAAACGAAGCAGTATAGTAAGTAGCATGTACAAAGAGGAAGGAGGAGGAGAGCGATCGATTCCAAACGACACCTGAGCGAGTCCCTCTCGCTTCGCACGCGTTGTGCACTACGTCAGCGAGTCGACACCGAAAACACAGAAAACTACATAAAATAAAGCAAAATGCCTATGAATATATGAAGAAAAAGGATCACCAGTTTGGAACCCGTTGATCGCCGCTTCTGCTCCTGGATATCGGCGACTCGCTGCTGAGTTTGCGAACACGAACGCTCGCAGTCGGCATGTGATCTGCGATCCTTTCCGAGTCTCCCGTTTCTCAACGTCGACAACTCGTGGCTGATCGACATGCTTCGATCGGATAAAAGCGGCGACTTGGACTTCCATGCGAGTCGACTTCAGCTCCTGTACAAAAACACCACCATTCTTGATCGGGAACAAGACGTGAAGCTGCAGCAGCGCCAACAGCTCCTCGGTAAACACGTTTCATTGTCGTGGAAACACTGCACAGTCCGTCGATGCTCGAGGTCTTCGTTTTTGTGCGGATTTTGACTCCGCGTCGTTGACTGCAACGACTTTGCTTGAGCTGACGCTTAGATACCATCTCGCCATTCCCGACGCTCAATTTTACTGTAAAAACGGTTGTTTCCTCTGTCAAAAAAGAGAGAGAAGCTAGTGAGAAGCAGTCCAATATCTTCTAGACACTCGCTCGAAGGACGTAGACGTACAATTCTTCTCTCGATATCCGCCAGTAGTATTCGGGACTGGAGTTATCCATCGCTTGGGTACGACCCAGCATCTGCACGAATTCTTCGTCGTGTGTAATGCAGACCAGCTGGAAGTTTTGCTGCGCCGAGCGTGCTGTCAACAAGCTGTATCAAACCAGAAAGCAAAGCGCAATGGTGTTAGTGCTCACATTATAACAGGAAACACGATGCTAGCACTCGGTTACTCACTCGGTGATCGCTTGCGCCAAGCCGTACTTGTTCTCCGTATCCAGATTGGTTGTAGGCTCATCGAGAGCCAAGATGCCGCAGTTCAGGCAGAACGTTTCCGCAAGAGCCAGTCGAATCACTAGCGCAGCGAGAACTTTCTGTCCCGCACTGCACCGACCACGCATGTCAATCTTCGCTCCGCCCTTCTTCATGACCACACGATAATCATACGAGCGTGTCGCCTTCATTGCCGTGGCGGACCCGCTTTCCTGTCCACTGACAATCTCAATCGAATCGATATCTTGTCCTTTATACGTGATCTGCCACAGCGATCGGATAATGGTATTGATCTCTTCAATCTTCTTCGAGTGGTACTCGATGAGCGACTGGTCAAGAGCCCGATAGTACTTGTCCAGATCCGCCACGGCCATCGTGGTCGTCTCAAACTCGATTAGCTTCTTTCGATGTCTGTCTTCCACATTCCTGTACTCGCTGTGGCGCAGTTGGACTTTGTACTCACGAATTTGCTCATCCAGCTGCTGCTTTCGTCCCTTTAGCGTTGCGCGAACATCTCTGGCAGCTCCAACAGCAGCCATCGCTGCACGAACTCGTTTGCTGACATCGTCGGCGGCGGGCAAGCTATTCAGCTTCTGCTGCACAATCTCCACCTCTCCTCTCGCGTGCTCCAAGTCTCTTTTCTGCTTTCGGTAATCCAAATTATCGCGGATGTGGCGCTTAAACGTTTCCTGCTGGTCCAGATTCTGCCGAGCAGTTGCAATCTGCGGTGTCAAATCGTCGAGCGCCTGCGTGGCAGCAATCTGCTTTTGCTTCGTTTGTGCGATTTGCTGGCCCAACTTTCGCAGTTCCTGCTCTAAATCCTGCGCCATACCATCTTGAACATGGCTGCACTTGTCGCTGAAAGCGCGAAGATCTCCCTCGTGCTGCTGCAACTCAACGCGCAACTTCTTCTGCTTTGCGGTCGCATCTGCACGCCTGCGTTCGCGCTGCTCCAGTTTAGCTCGAACATCACGCTCCAGTGCTGGCTCAGCGTCTGTAAGCTCTAGCGTCGCTTCCCGCAACACCTTTTCTCGGTCACGCAACTTGCTCTGCTCCTCTATGGTTGCATCGTAATCCATCCGCTGCTGATCCATTTTCAGTTTCTCTTGCTTTCTCGTGTGCAAATCGTTTTGCAACTGCTGCTGCATATCCTGGTTTAGCTGCAACTCTGTTTGCTTGCGTTGGAGCTGGCGGTTCAACTCTTGGAGCTCTGCTTGCTTGCCGTCTCTCGCAGATCGAACCTCCGTTAAAGACGACTCGCCAGAACCCAGGATGTCAGAGGACATTGATCGCAAGCGCTCCTCTTCTCCAACAATCCGCGTCTTCATACGTGCCAATTCTTCGGTCGCGTCACCAAGCACTGCCAGCTCTCGCTGAGCCTTTTGCGCATCTTCGAGCTGGCGTTGAGCAGCTTCATACTGGTACTTTTTGTCGACCACGTCGGACTGGAGAGTTCGTTGGGTAGCATAAACCGCGTCCAACTCGTTGCTGCTCTCTGGGATTTGAGTATCAAGGCGTATCCATTTCCTCCAACTTGGCATACACTTCTCCATCTCTTTCCACTTGTCGTGGGCTGCCTTCTCTCGATTCTCTGCCTTGGCGATCTTGTCGCTAACCTTTTTGTCATCCGTTTTGTCCTTTATGGCCGACGTGAAAGCATTTTTCTCTTCCTCGTTCATCCCACGCACACAAAGGGGACAGCAACCTTCGCTTTCACCTTTTTTCATGTACACTTTCAAAAAGGCGATCGTGTTCTTGCACCGGTGCGTTTTCTCTTTCGCGTCAAAGTATGCCTTCTCCAGTTCTTCCAGCACCAATTCAGCCTTTTGGAAAGCTGCACCAGGCAGAGTCTCCTCCATAATTCTTTTCACGGTTCCAACTTGGTTCCGGTCGAGCTCACTCTTCTCCAAGCGGAGCGCAGCCAAATTCTTTTCCAAGTGCTTAGCAGACACCATATTCTCCTGCAAGTTCCCTTCGGCGAGAGATAACTCGTTCCTCTTGGAGTCGCACGTCCGCGTGCGGTCGACGACAAGATTGTCGACGTATTTGATCGTGTCCAGCAAGGAGTCGCTGTCGACTGGAAGACCACAGCCCGCAAGAACCTCCTGAAACTCGCTCGCTCTCTCGATAAGCTTGGCGTTCAAATCATCGCGCTTGCCTTGGTAATCTGCTCGTTTCGAATCCAGCGAGATGTGTTCACGCTCATGAAGATGGAGCACTTTAATCTTCTCGTCCACCTGTTCGATTTCGAAATTCGTGTCGTTTACGTTTCGGTTCAATGCTTGGATATCAGACTTCAAGGTCATCAAGTCATGCTGCTCTTTGTGAGTTTGAAGAGCTTTCTCAGCCTCTTCGATCGTACGTTCAAGCTCTGCAACATCACGCTGTGACGGCACAGAGAGTCCACTCAGTTCCTTCAGCTTCGCCGCATTTCTCCTCTTTTCCTGATTGATATTTCCCAACTCCTTCTCCTTGTTCTTGAGCTCCTCTTTCGCATGGTGCAGCTTTGCTTTCAACTCCGATACCTCTCCATTAAGAGCATCCTCGGCTTTTTGGTTGCCGCTTTCAAAATCATTCACCGCCTTTTGCTTTTCTTGCACGACATTCCTGAATTTCGACAGGAACGACTGGACGTCAGCATCTTGTGACGAGAGCGGCTGCAAATGGAAATTGTACTTGGTGCCGAGTGTTGCTGCCATTTCAAGCAACTCTGTCGTCAGCTGTTGCTTCGCTTCGATTTTCGCTTCAACGTTTCCTTTTGAGATGCAAAGTTTTGAGTAAGCATCCTGTGCGGAACTCTTTTGCTGAATTAGCTGAGATTCTTGATCCTGGAGACCCTGGAACGCCTTCTGGTGCTCGTGAATGATCGCATCGTAGTTGCTCAACAACGACTCCAACTCTTCGTCAGCATCGCTCATCATTTGCTCGATGTTGGCATACGCGCGCTGCACGCTTTCTTCTTTCTGGTGCACCTCTGCTTGCGTTCGATCTAGACACATTTCCTGCTCCCTGATGTCTGCCATCAACTGCTCCATCTCTGCGAGCGTTTCTTCAGCCTCCTCCATACTCCCACCTGCCTGCTCTGCTTCTTCCAACACGCCTGCTAGTTTCTCTCCAGCAGCGTCAATCTTATCACGAATCGCGTCAGCCGATTTCATTTTCTCGCTCAAAATCTCAAGGTCGCGCTTGAAATCCTTCGTGTCCGTGTTTCTCGCCTTGCGCAATTTGCGGATCGCTTCCAGCGCCTTCGTGTACCGCGCCGACTCGAAGATCGCATCGAAGCGTCTCTTGAGCTCTGCGCCTTCCTGTAACGGCCAGTTCGATTCCTCTTGATGGCAAAAGATCACGCTCTCGAGAATCGCCTTCGAGACACCGAGCACCTCCGGGATGTGGCGATCCAACTCACCGCACTTGTGACTCATGCTCACTTTCTCGCCGAGATCGTTCACGACGCGAATCACGCCATCCATCGCTTTGAACCGCAGGTTGGTCTTCAGCTGCTGCAGCTGGTACGTGCGCTGCACGACCATGGCTTTTCCAGCACAATTGCGAAAGCGAAGCCGGATGCTGCGGAAATGACACATGGACACAGCGTTAAGTCCACACATGCACAGTTGCACATGCACAGTCGAGACTGCGGATATCTACCTGGCTTTCACTTCATTGGTTCCAGCGATCTTTGGGTCGTGCACAAAGCTCTGTCCGCCGCGAGATCCGGGTGGCAACGACCCTGTGCACGCGATTTTCAAGCACTCGATCACGGTCGTTTTGCCGCAGCCATTGTCGCCTAGAATCACTGTCAGCGGGTGGTAGAACTCGATGATCTCTTCGCGGTTGGGACTGAAGCTGCGGATGCCGCGGATCGAGAGCTTCTCGATGCTCGACATCTCTCGTTGCGTGCCTGTCCTGTTCTCTCGCTTTGGTTGCTGCGCGGATTCATTTGCAGGTTTTCGGCGCCATTTGCAGCAAGAGAAGGCAATTCATTTTCGAATTGAGAGAAAGTGGAGCATCTTTCAATTTACGTTGGTGAGTGATGGTACTGAAGCGTGCTGTTTAGAGCGCCGAGCTCACAATTTGAGCGTTTTGCATTTCGAGACTCGAATGGAGAATATAATGTCGTTGTGGAACCGCATCGGCAACATTGATCCTGATCGCGGAGAGTGTCGTGAAAAGCAGCGAGTATGGCGAACAGCACCTTCATATCATAAACCTGCAGATGCTATTTATTTGATGGAGGCGTTTCAAAAAAGTCGACTTGGAGTGCGGAATTGTGAGCGAGCGAATGGCGGAAATGTGAAAATATGGTGACGTCGTTTCCTTTTGCATGTGCTCGACAGGACAAATAGTGTCTGTATCTCGAGCATGCGTCCGTCGAATAGTCCGCCGCTCAATTCTCCAAGCTCGGACCGCGTTCGTGGGTATTCTTCGCCAGTGCGTGTCGCAAGAATGGGAACGAGTCCACGAAATGACATCGCTCCACGACCGCCTCCAAGCATGAGTGGCGGTAGTGGAAGTGAGTACGCGGGTCCAAGAAGACACGACCCGTCCATGAGCAACAGTACTAGCAGCAGTGGGAGCATCCTCCCAGTGCTGACGTCTCCAGGTCAGGTGCAGGTCCCACCACTGCGGACGCCAAGTCCGAATGCATTCAAGCGAACGGTCTGGACCACCCCGAGAAGTCCACACGAGTCCAGAGAAGCTAGTAGTAGTATCCCCGGGTTGCAGACACACACACGACGTATTAATCCAAGGACTTTTGACGACGACCAGCAGTTTGGGCTTGGTGAGGATGGATATCCGTACTACTCGGACGACAGCGTCGAGGAAAGCTATTTGTTCCATGCGGAACCCATTGCAGATGCGTCGCCCTCGTCATTCCAACTGAAGCCACGGCGAGGAGAGTCGGAAAAGCCTGCGTATACCGACGACACCCAGCTCGAGCAACTTGCGCATATGGAGCAAATGTACAACACCATCCAGATGCTAAACGCAGAGTTGGCGGAAGAGCGGCAGGCTCGTGCGCGTCCGATGGCACCAAGCAATGCAGTCGCAGCAGCGCTTGAGCATCCACTCGTAGGTGGATTGCAGCAACTCACGGTGTCCGAGTTCCATGATCCAAGCACGCGTTTGATCGTCGCGCCAACTCCGTCTGCTGCATCAGGCTCGCCAGCGTCCCGACCGCTTTCACAACCCAAGCGACCTGTGCCCCCTCAGAACTCCAAGACCTTGCCGAAAGACCAAGCGGAACTGTGTGCAACCCTCGGAAAGAACGCAGAGCTGCGTATTCGCGCAAAAGAGATGGAGAAAAATGCTGAAAAAAGTTCTGTCCAGCTAGACCAAGCCCAGAAGCAAATGAAAATGGTGGAGAGGCGCATCTCTAATCGCGAAGAAAAGCTGCGGATTTTACTGAAAGAGAAGCTGCACTGGCAAAAAGAAGTGAAAGATATGCGCGATCAAGTGGTTGAGGAGAAACGGAGGCAAGTCGAGTTGCTCCGGCGTCTTGAAACAGGGAAACGAGAAAACGCTGCACAAATCGAGCAGATGGACCGAGATTTGCGGGACGTTCATGATGAAAATCAAGCACTACGAGCCCAAGTCGCTGAAGCAAAAGCACATATCACGCTCCAAGCCAGGAAAATGGACGAGGTGGTGCGTCAAGCACGAGACGACAAAGAGAAGCTGGTATCATGCATCGCAGAGAGTAGGTACAAGTTCAAAGAGTGGAAAGAGGGCGAAGCAGCTGCGTTGAGGAGCTCTCGAGATCAAGCGATGAACAACATGAAGACAGAGTACGATCTAAAAATCGCCAGGCATCAAGAAGAAAAGCAGAAGCTCCGAGAGAAAGTGAAGGATCTAGAAGTTTCGCTGCGTCTCATGCAGAAAGATCGCACGCTGTCTCCGTTGGAGTTGAGTCTGCGGAAAGCAACTATATTAGGGAGCAAGGAGAACGCGGGGACCGCAGAGGCAGAGCTGATTGAAGCGCATTCCAGAATTCGAGAACTTGCAGCCTTGCTGGAGCATTCGCAGGAGTATCAGAAACGCCAAGACGCTATCATCAAGGTGTCCGAAGCGACTATATCACGACTGGTGCAAGAGCGCGAAGTGACAGCGTTAGAAAACTTGAGTATGCAGCCGCTGGCTGGCGGTTTTATGAACTCACCCTTCGCATCCGATGCAAACGCCTTCTCTTCCTCCATCTCGAACCGCCCAGTATCGTCGTCTCCACACGCTGGTTCTCAGCTAGAGACGCCGAAAGAGCAGCGTCAGGATGCCTTGAAGAGCTCGAATCACGATGCTTCTTATGGGAAACCTAGGGGAAGCAGCAGCAGGATTCAACCGCCATCTAGCTCGTCGCCTTCATCAACCTTCACGGTGATGGCACATCCACCCAGCAAGCTGAGCAAGAGTCCAGCTGATGATATCGCACATCAGAGTCAACCTTCTTCTGGAAACGAAATTGCGCCTGAGCGACAAGATTTATGTGTGCATGATGACGTCAAATGTCGTCTCGAGATGGCGCTGCCAGTTCCAATTGGCGAAGAGGTTGCAGACGCAGATGCAGAGCAGTCGAGAGAGGAAGCAAACAGAAGTATCCAAGCACCACAAGAGCCCACCGCACCACCAACAGTGAGTTCCAAAGAGCAGTTCTTGGCAAACGAAGTTGAGAGACTCCAAAAAGAGCTCGCGGAAATGAAAGCGAGCGGCTCTGGCAGTACGGGTACAGGCAACCTGACATCCGAGGCAACCGACGATGTGGAGACTACAGATGCAGATACGAGAATCGCTCCCAACGACACGGAAGAGAGAGATGCTGTGGAGGATGAAGGTAGTCCAGAGTCGATGAGTAGAGCCATTCCTGCTGTTGCAGAAGAAGAGGAGGCAAAGACTTCCGTTCAAAGTGATGGTGAGAGTGTCTCTGAAGTGATCGAGTCGTCAGGAGTGGTCGATGCAGGTGGGATATCCACCGATGTGGAGGACGATGGTGTGGAGCAAACGAGTACTATATTTTACAACAATGGTGAAAAGTGCGAGTGTGAATGGTCAACAGAAAACCTTTCAGATCCAGCGACAGAGGCTTCAGTTGCGGGATTGGTGGCGTCAAGGTTCGTGGCTAGAGCCATTCACACAGGAGTACACCAGGCTGTCATTATTGAAAGTGCTTACAGGAAGTATGTGACCAAGACGTTCGTTTCATCGATTGAGCGTGCAGCGATTCGATCGATTGTGGCGCAGCATACGCTCAAACATACCCCAGACATCGTCAACGAACCGAAAGAGTTATCTCCACCAGAGTTGCTCAGCGGATTGTCCGCGCAAGATCTTGAAGGATCAGCACCATCTCAAGCAGTTGGCGACTCGGACTTGCCTTCGCAAGTTGATACTAGTGAGGCAAGTGAGGATCTGCACAGCGTTCAGATGAAGGATGCTGAGAATCCAGCACAAGGATCCGCCGCTGCTGGAGTAGATGTGGAGGCAATCCTCACTATGGACGACGACCATGTTGCACCAGCGCACGCGGAAGTTGCGGGTGAAAGGGACGTGACTGCGCTTCCGACAAGTCTGGTCGGACAGATACACGAAGACCAGGTAGTCGTCGCAGAAACGCATCCGGTTGTCTCGCAATGTGCTGATAGGGACGATCATGGATCGACTGCGGACAGAGGGGTTAGCGCCTCTGATGGTGCACTGGCATCCCCTAAAGCCGTCGCCGAAGCGTTTGTTCTCGCTGTACAAAATGAAGCAATCTCTTTAGTTGTGGCAAGTCAAGAGCAGGAACAGCAGTGCTTTGCGAACGAGGAAGCTCAGGAAGCTGCAGTAAACGGAGAATGGAGGACCAACAGTTGTGATCGCGCTGCAGGTAGTGCTTTTCTGAGCAGTGATGCAGAAGAGAATGTGAAAAGCGAGACAGAAGACGAAGAGGTATCCCACCAAAACGATGAAGAGCAGTCTCAAGCAGTGCTGAGGCAAACTCATGACGCTCCGGAAATGCTGACCAAAAGCTCTGCAGACCATCCAGACAAGTCAGCAAATCCTGGATTCAGTGCTGTGGCGTTTGTCGCTACGATCGAGACTGAAGCCATTGCTGCAATCACAAGGTCGATAGAGCGATGCAGCGAATCAGGATTCGGCACTGCTGTGGACGATCCTTCTTCGGGTGAACCATTTTCTCCTTGTGTTTTCGACCGTGGTTGTGCTGAGTTCCAAGGCGATGTGGACGTGATTGGGATTTCTGGTGAAGGTGATGGGGGGTATGGAGAACTGGAGACAAATCCGGGAGAGCTAGCAATGGAGAGCACACAAGTCTTTTCGGGTGATGCTGAGACTCCCGAGCCAGAAGTTTCGAACGCTGATCCAGATGCTGCGGGGGGAGGAGAAGCGTGTCTTGTTGATGATGTCGTTCAAGTGTCTGCAAAGCTCTCCCTTGAAGTCACTGCATCCGCACTTGAAGCGTATTCGACAGCTTGCATGTGCGAGAGCACAGCAGATGAGCGGGATGCTGCTGCTGATGGGAATCTAGCGTTGAATCCCAGCAGTCTGGGACTGCAAAATTCGCCGACAGAAGAAGCGTATCCCGATGCAAGCGCGGCTCAGCATGCGTTTGAAAAAGTCACGGGTCGTCTCAGCATGGTCCAATCGTCTCTTTCAAAGTTGACCGAAGAGTTTGCTGCGAAGAACTCTCCACTGCTGTTATCAGGCGGATCCGACGTCGAATGCGCTGATCTGCCTAGCAGTGCTGCAGACCATGGCGATGCACATGGAGTGCCAAGCGATCCAATGAGTTTGCCATTAGATGGAAATGCTGGTGTCCAGTCAGCGGAGGTGGCTCCTTCGGATTCCACACCTGCAGCGGAATCTGCAACAACGAATCGGCCAGCTGTTCCTGTGGCAAAATCTGGGGAAGCGAAGTCCTCTGGCAAAGTGACGTGGGCATTGCCTGATTCGGAAAGCGACAAGACCCCTCCTCCGCCAAAGCAGCCGACAAAAGCCGAGAAGCGTCGACTCTCTAGGCGATTGCAGGATCAGTCTCGGTTCGCGAGCATGGAGATGCGCGACCCCACACTTGCTGCGTACGATGCTCACCATGAGCAGGACCAGCCCTTCGCTCTGCTCGACGATAGCATCCTTTCGATCGACCCGAACGCAAAGCATATGCAGCATGACGAAAGCGACCAAGCCAAGTACACCGAGTCCGAAATCCGAGCAAAGCGCAAAAATGTCGACCACGATAACCACCGCAAATCGATCGCATATCGATCCATTCCAGCGTTCAACTATGCGCCTGTGCTCGTCCGGTTCCAATGGTCCGATTTTGTCGTCGCGATGCCAATCTCGCTTTGTGCCAGCAACCCAGCAGACAAGAAGGCATGGAATCCTGCGTCCCCCGTGAAGAAGATGCGATTGTTGGTGAAGAAAGGGATCAAGCTTCCGTGCGGCTCCTACGTGATCATCTCTGCTTTCATTCGACCGCTGGAAGACGGGAATGAGAACCTGCGCATCCACATCTACGACTCGGAGTGGGTGGAAGAGTTCCAATACGACTTCTTTGAAGATCACCTCAAGGAGTACATGGCCGACTGGACTGGACAAGACGACGATGCGAAACGATTTATGACGCAGCTGGAGTTTCGACGGGAGGAAGGCGGGATCATCATCAAGCTTCCTGAGAAGATTGGTCACGATCGACGCACGACCTCGGCTCCATCGATAAGTGAGGGACAGACGCTGTCGATGTCGCACTCAGATGGGAAAGAGCATCCGCACCATGACCACTCGTCCCCGCCTCACCGCAGCTCGCGGCACAACCAGAGACCACCAACGTCACCCCACGCGCCATTCCTCCCTTCCCAAGCTCGTTCGCTTCCAAACTTGTCCGACAGATGTGAAGACGAGAAACAGCATACCAAGGAGCCAGATGCGGGCGAGTAAATTCGCCGATTGTGCGCGAACGACAGCACACTACTCCAAAACTGAAGGGACGATAGGGATAAGTTAAGGAGAGCGAGGATATTTGCTAACGCTGCCACTGAATTCAAGTCTAGGTTTGTTTCCGATCAAGAATGGTGGTGTTTTTGTATGGGAGCTGAAGTCGACTCGCATGGAAGCCCAAGTCGCCGCTTTTATCCGATAGAAGCATGTCGATCAGCCACGAGTTGTCGACGTTGAGAAACGGGAGACTCGGAAAGGATCGCAGATCACATGCTGGCTGCGAGTGTTCATGATCGCAAACTCTCGCTTCTCCCCTTTTTCGAAACCTGACATTCTTCAGATTGTGGACAAATGGTGTGGTGGTTCGCGAACTTACCAGGGTCGCTGTTAAAACCGACCGCACTTTGTCTCACCGTAAGTTCGCTGGAGATGGCGAACTTACTGGGTTGCCAACTGCGAGCTTGAAGCGTCATTCGAAATGACCACTCTGAACATGATCGATCCAAGACATTGCATGCACGCCAGGGAAACGAAGCGACCGGTCTCGATGGCGCTATGGGGCGCAGCACTGTGTCGCGCTCTTCTCCTCCTTCTCCTTTGCGCGCACCATCACGTGCACGCCGAGAGTCTCAAGTCCGCCGTGAAGATGCGGAACAGTAACCCCGTGCTGTCCATTCTTGTGGAGGATGAACCAGTGAACCTCATTCTCACCACAGGTACGGCCAAACGCTGCATCCATCAGGTTCACAAAGCGGTAAATGCGTAGCTCTAGCTGCGGATGTGACGTACTGTGTGCATTTGTTGCGGTTTGATATGTTGGACATCGACATGACAACTGTGCGGGTGGCTCGCAGACTTGGATGGGATCCTCATCTGCTCGGATTTGCCCAAGCACCCGTCGACCTCCGCGAAAATTGACTTTGGTACTGTGCAAATGCAGCGAAGCAGCTACAACAGAGAGAGAGAGAGAGATCCGCTGACACTGTTACAACCTGTATTTTGGCACGCGATAGACTATTCGCGACGACTGCTTCGTTTCCAGCTGCAGGGCATTCTGCAGGAGTTTGTGCTCCAGGACATCGAAGTCCCCGCTGTGAACTACACAGGCAACATGCCGCTCGGGTATTTCTCCTTGAGGAAACAGTGGCTCAGTCCTGCGTCCGTCGAGTATTTCCTCCAGTGAGTGTGTCTCCACTGTTTCTTGCTGGTGTCTCCACCGACCACATTCACACTCTCACATGTTACAGGAGCTCCCGCGCGAGCGGATTCATTGGCGTTGGGTTTGCGTTTCGCCCCATGTACTCTCGCTTTTGGACCATGCTTCCCGACGATGCTCTGCAACGATACGCGTATCGCGGCATGAGGAACACGACCTCGAAAGTAGCGCTCTTGTCAGTCAATGATGCTCAAAAGAGCCTCGATCTTGACAGCAACGAGGGAATGGACTCAGAGGACGACGCTCTCGTGGAAGGCGACAATGGTGCGTCGTCGTCCTTAGTGTGGAGCGAGCCGCTTGCATCGATGGACGAGCTCGACGATGCGGGGAACAACCAGGGCATTTCCTTCCCAAGTACGTACACCATTTTCTTCTGCGTCGAGGTGAGCAATGCAAGAAGTTGTCGAGTGCGAGTAAAGCAACGTGCGTGCTGCTGTTCTTGTTCACGCAGTTCATCAAGCGTTTTTCCGATGCGCGTCGTCGCTGAGCAGCGCTGGAGCAGACGGTGGTGTGGCTGCAAACGCATCTGCTGCTATTGACGCGCAAGCGAGTCACAAAGTCGAGATCTTCGGCGAGTTCTCCAACAATTGGGATGTGGTCGTGGACTTCAACACCCCATGTCTCGCTCTCCCCCAGCAATTCTTTGATGCGGTACCATTTTTTGCACTCTCTCTCTCGCACCTCTTCTTCTGCACCAGTGACCATGATGGAATGTTTCTTGCTGTCTCAGCTGGCAGGCTGGATCGGACTGCAATACATCGATGAACTCAAACTCGCCGAGCTCCCCAGTTCCAAGATACTACCCGACCTCGTGTTTTCCATGTCGCTCGGCGGACCTCGCATAACGATCCCCTTGCAGCAACTCGTTCTCCCAGACTTGCAAGTGCTGCCATCGTCTGCATCAGATGCCAAAACGAGAGTGTGCATCCAGCGCTCGGGCTCCATCGTGCAAGACGGCACCTCGATCTTCTCCCCCCTCGAACCCGATGCCGGCTCCGTGCAACGCTATCGACTGCATGGCTCGCTCGCGTTGCCGCTGTTCAACATGATCCAAGCGCCGATCGTGTTCGGCTCCATGGTGCTGAACACGTTTGACGAGCTTGTCGTGGATGGGCTCACGAAGCGAACCGGGATCCGGAACCTGGTGGGGGGTTCAGGGAATGCCTCTTTTCTCTCTTCGCCCTTGAGCTCCAGCAGCAACGCGGTATCTGCGACGTGCATGCGGCCAGCGCAGTGCATCGGACAGCAGCGCTATCTTTCTCGACTCAATGCGTGTCAAGGTAGGTCATCGCCAGCATCCTAGGAGGGATCACCGTGTGGATGCTTCTTGATGGACTGACGTCCTTGGACCTCGCTGCCATCTTTTGCGCTGCATAGATCCGGATTGCTCGCTGTATTATTTCCAATATTTAGATGAGGTTTCGAAGCAATGTGTCGTTGTACGCTGCTGCTGCTGCTGCTTTTTGTTTGCTGTCTATTTGAAATTGGGTCCTAACCTGTGTTTCTCTCGTCCTTCTATTGCGACGCGTGCGTAGGACTCGAGCTGGACGGGGACGCTGCTGGTGACCATCGCCATCTTTCTCGCTCTCGAAACGCTCATCTCGCTCTCCATACGAAGACTGATCTTCAAGACACGCACATCGTCGTCGTCCTAGTTTCTACTAACTCTGCACATACGAGTGCATAACGCTTAATGCTTGCCAAGACTGAAGCCCGGTCGTCCGATCGAAACTTGCGTCTTCTTTTGCGCGATGATCTTTTTGTCTCCTCCTCCTTTACTTGCGCCTACCGCTGTAGCTCCAGCAGTGGTCGGAGCATGCTTCTTGACTACCGTAGTGGTTTGCGACAAAGTCGTGCTGCTCGATGGCGGTTTCGTGGAATCCGATTTCTCCTTCCTCTTGGCGAACGCTTCTCGGCTTTGCACCTGGTCGCTGAGTTGCCACTGGACGTGCATGCTACTGCTCTGCTTCATCAACTCGCGCACGGCAATCGTCGCATCCGATCCGTAGTCGAGACTGAAACTGAGCACCAGTGCTCGCTGCAGCTTGCTCGGCTCTTTCTCGTCGTCACCTGCCGCTATGGCTGCTGCTTCGATGGCATCGGTTGTCGTGTCTAGCCCGCGATGTAGCAGTCCGTCCACGTCCGTCAACAGCATCGGCTTGTTCACATTCTTGTACTCCCTCACTGCCGCCGAGACGTGGAAGGGTTTCTTGATCACATACCGGTACGTCCCATCGAGCTGGTACTGATGGTGGTGCGCACCGCCAGCGCCGAGCCACGACGTCATATCGACGCCGTCAGTCATCAACATCTTCTCGTACGCGCTGCCAATGGCGTGCGCCGGGTACACAACCGAATGGCCAGGGAGGGGCAAGACGACGTCGTCAATGCCATATTCCTCGACGTTTTCCTCCGTTAGCACGAGGATCTGCGTCAACGCGCCGCTCACATCTCCTGCGTCTCGCTTTTGCTTCTTCGTCGCTGGCTCCGATTCACTACCGACCGCTCCTGTCTTCGCAAACACTAGATCGCCCACGACGGCGTGTTCCGACGAGAGCGTCGCAATGCGTGCACTCGCCATTTCGTTCCACACATAGTTCTGGTACGCTTCCACGTACGCGACGCGGATGCTCAGCGGGATGCTGCGAAACGCCAATTCGTTCGCCTCGATGCCGTGCTGCAGCAATCCCTCCAGTACCGCGCGCTCGGGGATCAAAAAGGGCGGCAGCATCCGCAGCGCGGCGACGACATCCTTATGCTGGCGGAAATGCTCGCGGGCTTCTCGGATCTTGCTGGCTTCACCGTCTTGAGGACGCAGCAGCAAGCGCACGGCGAGCTTGAAGTCTTTGCGCAGGATCGCACGGCCAAACAAGTGGAAGGGGGTCGCTGAGTTGCCAAAGCGCTGCAGTCCGAAAAAGTTGATAAAGCCGCGCTGGCACCAATGGTTCACGGATTCCTGCACGCTCTGCGCCGTCGCAAGATCTTTCTCCGCGAGCGCACGGATCGCAAGCGAGAAGTGGTTGCCCTGGCAATCCCCCAGACTCAGCTTGGCGGGAACGTACTTGAGATTGCCGCCAATGAGGTACTGGAACTCGTCGAGAGCCTTGTTCGTATTGAATTTCTGCAGCTGCTGGAGACGCTCTTTCGGCAGGCGGTACGCCGTGCACAGTTGCGTGGTGATGCCGCGTTTGTCCTTGGCGTCCGCGTACGAGAACGTCGTCGCATTCACCTTGAGCATGGACGCGATCTGGTTGATCACCGACGCAATGTCCTTATTGCGGCGGTAGAGCACAAACTGGAGGTAGTCGGCTGCACAAACACCAATGCACATACAAACAAACATCAGACCACCGGTGCGGTTGAGCAAGCCAAAAGGGAATGCACTTACGCTGCTCCACCGGCCACTCTCTGCGCGGATCCCGCACGCCCTTCTTGCCGAGAGTCAAGAACGCGCGGCGCACTCGAATCACTTGACTGTGGTCTTCCGACGTGATCGTATCCGCGACGATCAGCGATTTGCCGTAGCGACGCATGGTCTCGTGGAGGAACACGCGATCGCTCTTTTCATTCAGACCGCCAATGTAAAACACGAGCGCTTCGGGATCCTGGGACGACGACTCGCCGTCCCTCCCGGCACTGCTGCTATCGCCTGCTGCCTGCTGCAGTTGTTCGTCAGCGAGCTTCAGTTGCTTGACTTTTTCGATGAAGTCTTCAAAGTCCTTGCCTTTCTTCTTCCCCAATTCGGTCGTGACCAGTTGGATCAGCTTGCGCACATTGTGCTTCTCGAGCGCATCGTGTCCCAGCTTCGTGAGCTCGTAGCTCTGTCTGCCCAGTCGCTCCCCAATATCGCGCACGATCTGCTGACGCTCGATGTGGTCCGGTGCTGCCGCCGATTGCTCTTCTTTACTTTTACCATACGCGAATCCGTTCACGAGTTCCTGGAACTGCGTGCTCACGTGCTTCTTCTTCTTCGCGAGGCTCGTGAGCGTGACCTGCTGTCCGTTCTTCGCGATCTCATGGACGACGAAATCGGAAAACCGCTGCTTCACGAGTCCACTGAAGCCTGGTTGCGCGGACGAGAGGTACCCATTGATACCGACAACCTCTTCATCGATACTCACAGACTCATGGTCGTTGTAGCCCTCGCCTTTGAACCAGTACGAGCTGCGACCGGGATGGTAGCTGTTGTTGTTGTTGTTGTGCTTGTGATGGTGGTTGCTGTGTCCACCGCGACCACCACCACCGCGTCCACCGCCGCCTCGTCCGCTTCCACGTCCGCGTCTGTTGGCGTTGTGGTGGTGATCATACGGTCGTCCGCCGCCGTGGCTTCCGCTGTGCTGGTGCCGCCGAGACTCCATGTCAACCCGCTTTGTGCGCTCCGCGTGTGCTTTTGGTGCACGAAATGGCGCAATGAAGCTGTCGTGTAGCTCTTCGATCCTATCTTTTTCCCAGCAGGCACGACCAATGACTTGGAAACACATGGCACTAAAGCGAGCCTGGACTCTTATGCGGCAACCTGTCCACATGTCTCTGCTTCTTGAGTTGCGGCATTAGGGTCTGACATGTCACTATCGCAAACGACACAACTCACTTTGGTTGGTGTTGAACGGCAAGAGCGATCTGCATCACCACCAGGTTGCCCACTTGCCTGGCGGGAACTCGAGAGCTCTCTGTCCGAGGCGAAGACTGCCTGTGCCGCATCTTGTGTGTGCCGGCATACACGCGAGCGTCACGACGATTGCGCTACGGACTTCATTGATCCGCGCGAGTCAGTGCTCTATCCCAGTGGTGAGTGCAACGACGACAGCAACAGCAGTCTTGAAGGCACAAAGCGCATTCTTCATGGGTCGATCGAATTTTGGATCGAAGCGAGGCGGCGGACGAGGTGGTCGCGGCGGACGTGGCAATCGTGGCGGCCGTGGACGAGACAATAATGCGGACGGCGCGTCGTCCTGGTCCAACAACTTCCGCGGTCCCGGGTACACCGATGGGTTCGCAAAGAGCGTCGACGAGAAAGTGGTCGGCATCCAGCAATTCCTCGCACCCGACGTCGTCGGTTTCCACGGCACGATCAAAGAGCGGTATTCGGATTTCGTGGTGCGTGAAGTCGCGGTGAGCGGCGACGTCGTGCAGCTCACGGACGTGAAGCGATTCACATCAGCAAGAGCCAAGGGCAAGGAGCAGAAAGTGAGCGAGATCTTCAAACAGCGCGTGTTTAACTTCCTCAATGACGCCGCGAAGCGTGGAGCAGCAGAAGAGGCACAAGGGAAGAGCGCCAAGAGCGGCAACGGAGAGGAACCGCCCAAGATGGCGATCCCACCGGCCATTCACTCGCTTGTGGGCAACATCGCTGGTCGATTGCTCGGCATGTTCAACCAGAATAAGCGTCTGCAAGCAGAAAAGCTCGAGCGCGCGAATATCGTGCAGCTGAAGGCATCGATCGCGAAGATCTGCGACGACACCACCGCGCACAATTTCGAGCAGTTCATGCTGCGCGTTTTGGAAGAAACGTTGTCGGCGCAAAAACAGCAGCAACAGGGAGGGAACCACAAGAGCACACCTTCCGCGAACCCAGACAGCGGCGCAAGCGCAGAGAAGCATCAGGAGCAGCAGCAAGAGGTGTTTTATTTCCCCGCGATTGCGGCGAAAGAGGGACGGATGGCTGTGCATGAATGCGTGCGAGAGTTCGGCGAGAATCTGGTCGTGTCGGACACGGTGCCAAACAAGGAAGGCGTGTCGGTGATCCGTGTGCGCCGCATGACGGTCGGCGGCAAGAAGCGCAAAGACATGGATCAGCGCGGCAAGAACAAGTGGCCGAGCGACCGTCCTGATTACCTGCAGTTCGTACTCTACAAGCGCAATATGGAAACGAACAGCGTCATGAGTCAACTCGCGAAAGCCATGAGCCTCAACGTGTCAGCGTTCAGCTACGCCGGTACGAAAGACAAGCGTGGGATCACGTCGCAGCTGTGCACGATCTATCGCGGCTCGGTGGAGCGATTGGAGATGCTCAACCGAGCTGGCCGCGACCTGGAGTCGTTCAACTTCCTTGTGGGCGATGCGAAGTACGTTGCGAGCAAACTGAACCTTGGGGACTTGCAGGGCAACCGGTTCTCGCTCGCGATTCGAAGCCTCCCCGGCGACGATGTGGTCTCCGACGCGCAAATCCACGACGCCGTCGAAAGCTGGTCGAAACGCGGGTTCATCAACTACTTTGGTCTGCAGCGCTTTGGCACGAAATCGATCCCGACGCATGAGATTGGTCGCGCGATCTTGAAGCGGGATTACAAACTGGTCGTCGACTTGGTCATGAAACCCCAAGAAGGCGATCCAAGTAAAATCGCAGCAGCGCGTCAGCAATTCCAGGACGACCAGAATGTCGACGCTGCGCTGCGCTCCCTGCCTCCGTACTTGATCGCCGAGCGAGCGATTTTGCAGGGGTTACAGTCGTATGGACTCGACTCTTATGCTCAAGCGATTCAGTGTATCCCAAGACACCTGCGCATGGTAAGCGAATGTGTTGCTTCCGCTCTCCTACGGTCTTGGCTAACAATCTGTCACTTGCATCCTTTTTCTGCGGTATCTGTAGATGTACACGCATTCGTATCAGAGCTATGTGTGGAACATGGTGGCGAGCGAACGCATCGGCAAGTTTGCGAATGACAAACCGATCGTCGGCGACCTGGTGATCCCGCACGACGCAGCGCTCGCAGAGGAGTTTGTTGCCGACGAGGAGGATGGCGCACTTCGCGTTGAAGATAGTACTGGAGCTCAAGACGGACCAGTCGCGAAAAAGCCGCGCCACGAATCCTCTTCCAGCGCCATGAAACCGATCTTCGTCACGGCGGAGAATATCGACCAGTATTCCATCTACGACGTCGTGCTTCCGCTCCCTGGGTACGATGTCGTGTACCCGGAGAACGATCTGAAAAGCAGATACCAAGCGGTCCTCGACGAAGATGGCGTCGACTTCGACTCGTTGCTTCGCGCGACCAACTCGGAGTACCACTTGCCCGGCTCCTTCCGCCACATTCTCAAGAAACCGATCCAGGTGACCCACGTCCTCAAGCGCTACGATGACGCAACGATCCCATTGCTGGAGACGGATGTCGATCGCCTGGAAGGGAAGCCACTGCAAGCGTCGATCCCGGATGCCAAACTCCGCGCCTTGTGCCTCGACTTTCAGCTGAGTACGTTTTTCTTCTTCACGACTGTTTGTCAACCTCTTGCATTTATGATGCTGACCATATTGAATCTCTGGTTGCTTGTGCTCGGTAGGTTCCTCGTCGTACGCGACCATGGCTGTGCGCGAACTGTTGAAGCAGAGCAGCAATCTCGATGTGCAGATGAAAGTGAAGGAAGACATGGAGAGCAAGTAGACGACGACACTGGGAGTTACTTTTTATCCTATTTCGTTTTTGTTGTGAGTTAGAGGGGAATGGATAGCGACACTCGTCGAGATTTTCTCTTCCGAGCGAGATAGAAGGAGATAGAGTTGCAATAGAGTGCGTTGAAGAGAAACATTGCGTTGAGGCTGCGTCCACGGTCGCGCTCACTCGAAGATGCAATGCGGTCATTTCTGTGCATTTTGCAGCTCTTCAAGCTCATCGACACCATCCAGTAAGTTCGCTGGGAGTTGCGCACTTACTTTGATGCAAAAAAGAAATCGGTTGTAATAGAGAGGATCGAACTTTGCAGAAACCGTTGAGGAATCGGTCTTAGCAGAGAGTGGTGTTAAGTGCGCGTCGTGTGGAGCGCGAAGCGTTGCGAGCGAACCGACATCGTGTGCACCCCAATTTTCAGCGTCCGCCACGTGCGCTCGCGAGACGCAGGGAGGAAAAAGGATCTGTGCGGATACGGTCGTGGAGCATGTCGAAGGAGACAGACAGTGAGCATGAGCCCCAGCAGCTGCAATACAAAGTGCGAGAGTGTGTCCGTGTTCCTCGTCTTGTATTTGCATTTGACGCGTTTTCGTTTGCTGTTGTTGGTCTCTCAGGTGATTATCTTGGGGGATGGTGCTGTGGGGAAGACGTCGATCGCGATGCGCCACACGGAAGACAATTTCTCAAACGTGTACAAGCAAACGATCGGGTTGGATTTCTTTTTGAAACGATTGGCACTCCCAGGTGCGTTATAGCGAAAGCGACTGCTTCAGGACTCGCTTTGAGGCAACCACACGCAAAAGAGCACGCATGCTTGCTTGTCCACGATCCATGCGTACACTGCTGATATCGCGCTTGCAACCCTCTAGGTGACACTCAAGTAACCTTGCAGATTTGGGATATCGGCGGGCAAAGCATCGGCGGCAAAATGCTCAAGAACTACATATTTGGAGCACAGGTGTGGTGGGATCCTTGTGTAGAGAAGCGTCTGCACCCAATCTGGGGACTGACAAATGGTTGCATTCCTTCGTTCTTTTCTGCAAAGGCGGTGCTGCTGGTCTACGACATCACCAACTACGAGAGTTTCCAGAACCTCGAGGACTGGTATCGCTTGGTTCGCCGTACGTTCGACGACGATCGGATGCCGTACGTTGGTCTCGTTGGGAACAAAAGTACGTACAGAACCGCACTGGAGATTCAATGAGGCTTCGTGTTTGCAGCAAAGCGCCTCGTATTGACACTGTGTTTCCACTCGTGGGCGAAATTAAAACCAAATGCAGCCGACTTGAACCACCTGCGCGCCGTCAAAGCCGTCAAACACAAGCAGTTCGCCGAGGAAAACGATTTCAAAAGCTTTTTCGTGTCGGCGAAAACAGGAGACCAGGTGAATGTAGCGTTCCGTCAAGTGGCGGCCGACCTCGCGGGGATCGTGCTCTCCAAGACCGACGTCGAGGTCGAGACACAGATCCTGAAGGCGCAGATCGTGAACCACGAGCAGAACGACCCGGACGTGAAAAGTCCCGACATCAGAAGCAAGACCAGCAAGTGCAGTATTCAGTGACGCACTTTATGGCACACACGCTGCAAACAGGTACGAGCGTGCACGCGAGCGAGACGACGGACGCCTCGTCCACTGCGGACTCTTGTACGGAGAAGACAACGGAATCGAAGGAACAAAAATACAGTGATTTATCTATCAAAGTGTTACATTGACGGATTGTGTTACCTTGGTGTATAAGAGTCCGACCTCCACGTCTCTCTCGCGAAAGAAGAGACAGGAATCGTACTAATAACTGACTAGCAAAGGACCGCTACCAAACGCCGCTGTTGTGCACCAACAGCTTAGTAGTCAGCGCCTCCGCCGAACATATCCATACCGGCACCGAGGTCAGCTTCTTCTTCTTCTTCCTTTTCTTCAACGACGGCTTCCGCGGCACCACCAGCGGCGGCAGCACCACCAGCGGCGGCGGCAGGAGCGGAACCACCGAACTTGGCGAGCTTCTTGGAACCGGCGGCGATGATCTTGTTCACGTCCTTGCCTTCCAGTTCCGAGATGACCTTGTTCAAACGTTCAGTGTCAACTTCGACACCGACCGACGAGATGATCTTGGTGACATCGGCGGCCGATGGAGAGGCGTTTCCACCGAGGACAGCGAGGAGGTAAGCAGCAATGTAACGCATCTACTCCACCCAACGACGACAACAACAACAACAACAACGTCAGCACATTACAGCTCGGCAAAAAGTCGCATACTTGCGGAGGATGTGTGCTGTCGCGATCTCATGCAGAAACGAGTCCGACCGCGGGACGGACCAGGGGACACCAACAAACCACCCGGCGTCGCCATCCTGCATTATACTGCTCGATACTCGGCGCACTATGGATGCAGGACAACAACAGGGCGACTCGCACCGATTCTCGATGTGTCGAGCCACACCACCCATCGTTCACACAGCAGCAAGCACCTCGACCGACACCGGCAACAACAGAGCGTCCAGCGATGCGAGAATTGCTCCTCCCACCACTGACAGCACAGCTGCTGCTCGGTGCCGCTCTGGGACCGCACATACACCGCTTCGCAAAAAGCATTCGCAGCTTACCTTGAATCAATTTAAGGTGTCTTTGGGTTTACCAGATACAAGATGGAAGCAGCGAGCGCGACGAGCTCAGCGTTCAAGCTCCTCTTTCCGGTTTTCCAGGAGAACCAACCAACCGGTTTTCTCTCTCTACAGGAGCGAGCCACCCTCTACAAGAGCGGGGTGTGGAGTTTCCGCCAATCAGATCGGTCGGTCCCGAAATGGGGATCTGAGGTCCCTTGTTTGACTGGTTGGCGCATGTCGTCCAGTGATTTCGAGGTGTGTGTTGAGCGGCGACGATGGATCTCGAGAAGCTCAATTGCTCATTTTGCTGCCTCGCACATCCGTAGTAAACGCTAAATTCAGAACAATGGCTCCAGTCGTCGCTGTAAGTGGTTGATCTCTCTCGCTCGTTGAGCGATATGGGTCTCGATCAATGCGTCAACCGATCGTGCGGTCTCGACCAAGGTCTGTCCCTTTGGGAAACAAAACAATTATGAGTTGCCAAGCTGTAGAGGTGTCTTCTCTACCCGGGCAAACAGAGTTTACTTCTCTGTGGGTGTCGTTTCGCGTGCATGCCTGCATGCATGTGTGAGCGACATCACGCATAAAAGTAGACGGGATGGTCTTGCTTTTGTCACACCAAGACAAAACAGAGCCACCTTCTCTGTTGTCGCGTTCGTCCGGGTAAACGGAGAGACTCGTTCGCTGGAATGCAGACACCTTGCGATACAGTGCGGCAGCTTCATGGCGTTTTTTTCTTCGTGAGAGGGGTGGATCGTGGGAAGGGATTGCGATGGATGGGTTGGCGGTGGATCGAGACGTTGGCAGTGTTTGAAACCCCAATGCTAATGTCTTCGTGCTTGTTTCCAACACCATTTCAGAACAAGGGAAAGAAGGTCGGAAAGAAGCAAGTGCTGAAGTTCACGATCGACTGCACGATCCCAGTGGATGACCGTGTGTTGGACCCTGCGTCGTTCGAGAAGTTCTTGCACGACCGCATCAAGGTTGGTGGCAAGACCGGTGTTCTCGGCGATGCCGTGAAGATCTCCCGCGAAAAGAACAAGCTGCACGTCGCTGCCGTCGCTCCGTTCTCGAAGCGTTACCTCAAGTACTTGACCAAGAAGTACTTGAAGAAGCAACAATTGCGTGACTACCTCCACGTCATTGCTTCGGACAAGCAGACCTACGAACTCCGTTACTTCAACATCCACGATGCTGGTAACGATGCCGAAGATGAAGAAGAATAAGCGTCTTCATTTCCCCACATTATAGCGCAGCGAACTGTAGGGTATGATAGGTAATCTTTTGAATCATCAATGGAAAGCATCAATTGCTTTGGCAGCAAGGCAACACACTCGCAAGTGGTTTTCACATGTATAGTAATTTATTCACCTTTTTGCTCTCTCTCTCTTTCTTTCTTCACGTTGAGGACCTGACTATTTACCAGTTTACCATTCGGCTCTGTTCACATACGCGGCTTGGTCGTTTATCTGTGGTACGAGTTACGGAACCGTGATCGCTCCCGGCACTGCGCCTACATGACACACGCGAGGGAGAGAACACACAAGAATGAGCACAGCGTACCACAAAGCTGTCGTTCTTTTCATGTTCGTGCGTGCGGCTGTCGTATTTATTCTGTAGTTGATTTGCTTCACTCGCTCAATTTGCACAAGAATCTACCAAACGGCAACACACACAGAAAGCTATCTACATGGCACGCACCAAGGCAGCATTGATCGCATCGATCCATTTCTTCGACCCGTTGACGAGATCATTGAGATGGTACACCCGGTTTGGCTGCACAGTTTGCAAGCGAGTCATGCACGAACAAAACAAACACAACACATGAGTGCGTCATGCCACGGCGACAGCAACACAGCAGCTGGGTTCGCTTCAGTGAGAGGAATGGTTTCCACGGAACTTACAGTAACGACATCGAACGCCGTTGCGCTTTTCGACTGCACATAGAGATTATCGGACCACGGAATTTCTCCTGCACAAAGGCACGCACGCAATAGTTATGTGAGGATTCGCGTGGAAAGCTGCTTGCACAGCACCCATCCTTCTCAGCGCAGTACCTTTTTGCTTCATTCGGATAGCGTCGATGTAAATCAGTCGCGGCTTCGAAGTGAGAATCAACTGCGGATACGCACACATGTACAGCACAATTAGGAAACGAGGCGAGCGGCGCACTTGGAGAAGAGCAGCACATTACCTGTCTTTTCTTGGAAAAGAGACCTTTACGCTTGCTAATGAGTCCGCCCATTTTAATCAGCTCGTCATCCAGCAAGAATCGGTTCCTGTCGCATTACAACCACACACACACATGTGCAGTTCAATCAGTCCACGCTTCCCATCACGAATGAGGCGCGAACAGACGACAAACGAAGCTACACACCATAGCGAGCTTGTTCGGGTGATTGGCGGGGGCGGTGGAACGGACGCTTTCTGTCGAGCAACTTCCAACACGTTCACAGGCGAACCAGGACGTTCTCTAGGATAGCCAATGCACACACACACACAGAGGAATCAGTACCCAAGAAGGCAAATACCATTTTAATCACATCATTAAACAGCAGCAAGGACCGTACTGGGCCATTGGTTCGAACGCTAAGCCCGAAGACACTTGCAGCTCGGTCGCAACGCCAGCAAACAACCAATCCTCCGTTGCGCCATCCTGTACATTGTGAGTAGGCGGTTTAGGATGAGATGATCCACCGTGAGAGAGTTGGAGATCAGCCCAATCGGCTCTTACATTGTCTGTAGGCGGCAAGCGCCCGACATGAGGCATGTACGGTGGTTGAGTGGATCCCAGCGTTTCCCAGCTGATACCATCGAAGAATGGATGCGACTTCAACGCGCTGTACCCATTGCCTTCTTCTTCCGTGCCGGCACCCAATCGTTCTTTTGGCTCTTGAAGTAAAATCTTGTCGATCAAATCGCGCGCTACGTCTGGGAAACCTGGAGGGTACGCGAAATCTTCCGCCGGGTGGTTCAAAATCTGTTGGAACGTGAGATATTCATTCTCAGCGCGGAACATCGGTCGGCCGACGAGCATCTGGAAGACCATGCAAGCGACGGCCCAAATGTCACACCCACGAGACGCTTCTTGATCGCGCAGCACTTCTGGGGAGACAAACTCAGCGGTGCCGCAGAATGTGTTGTGACGACTTTCTTCCGTTTCGTCCTTTGCTGTCCCAAAATCGGTCAGCTTGAGGTGGCCGTCCTCACTACAGCAGACACAAACACCGTCACTACTTGCTGCATCTCGTCATCGAGGGAAAGGAAAGCGCTTACCTCAGCAAGATGTTTTCAGGCTTCAGATCGCGATGAATGACAGCCTGGGTGCAAAATGTTCCAATTAGTCAGACCCACCGTCACGAAAAATTAGGAATCGCTGGAGCAGCTAGCTGCTGGAAAAAGGACACGTACATTGTTGTGCAAGTACTCCAACGCGACGATAACTTCGGCGATGTAGAACCTCGTGAGCTCCAACGAGCAAGCCGTATCCTTCACGCCTGCAGCTACTTGCGCTTTCTGATGCTTCCTGCATATCGCAAAAAAAAGAAGAAATGCATACCACGACACACGGTGAGTGCAAAATGGCAGCTGCGAGGGGACAAAACGGCATGCAAGCACAAAAAGCCACCCACGTGATGACATCCAGCAACTCTCCACCGCGACACAGCTCCATCACCATGTACAGGTAGTTGTTGTCCTGGAACGTGAAGAAGAGCTTCACAATGCGATCGTGCGACACTTTGGAAAACACTTTGCGCTCCATCATGACAAACTTCACTTTCTTCTCCTTTCGAATAAAGCGTTTCTCCATAATCTTCACCGCATACTCCACTCCCGTATCCTTCATACGAGCGTGCACAACCTAACAAAGAAACCACGCATTAGACGGTTTGGCATTGTCCTAGCTGCTCGACTGCTCAAGGAGCTGCTCGTATGCAAACGCTTCCAGGACTGCAGCGTCGCACTCACTCTCGCATACGCTCCTTCTCCAAGCGTCGTACCGAACATGAAATCGGCTGGCGACGGCTTCTTACTATTGCGTCCGGACGACGAGCCTTCCAACGAACCTGTCATCATCCGCACACGCGCACACGTTATTATATTAAACACAAAACAACATTCTCCCTCCCCCCTCCTTACACCATCCTCCCACTTCTGTATCACGATACACAACAGTGTTGGGTAAAGCGACACCAACGAAATGCATGCACACGCAGCGTCCAGTCCAGTAGACAAGCATGTACACAACACCCTCTATCATCATGCATGACAGCTGCCACTCCCCACGCAAGGCAGTCATGTCGAGGGAAGAATCTCTCCCTTTCTTGTGGGTGCAACTCGGCTCCTTCACACCCTCATTTCCAACAACAACAACAATACAACAATACAAAACGCACCTGGTGGAGTAGGGACCTCCATGGCTTTCCGCTCACGCACACACTGGTCGTTCCTGTTCCTGAGAGTGACTGCGCAGCCCCTGGAGCGCGCTCAGCGTCCTTCCTTCCTTCCTTCCTTCCTGGCTTCTTTACTGGAGGCAGCTATGAACTCGCCCTTCAAACAGCAACGCACAGTGTCAGCGAGCGAGGTGCGATGTCCGCCCTCAATAGTAGCCTTCCCTCCCTCCTTTCCCCCCTTCCAGCGAGGTTTTAACCCAGAAAAACCTTGTGAATCTGCCCTGGCTTTGTTCGACAGACAGACGGAACCCACTTTCATAGAGCAACTCGGGTGTGGGCCACCTGAAAACCTCTACTACCATCGACTGAACCTTGTCTGCACACAATATACGCTATCGAGGGGTATGCAAACCAGAGAGGCTTTTCTTCCTTCTGATCTTTAGAGCATGCTTTAGTAGAGGGATTCTAGTGCAAGATGGAGGAGATATCTGCGCACTTTGCAGGGTTGAAGAACAGTCAAGCCACACCATCACCATCACTACAGCTCCCTCCACATACTGCTGAGAGATGTCGACGACGATGCGCGGTCTCATGGTCACCATGCGAGGCACCACACGCGCTGCGTGCGCTTCGTCGCCGCGATGGAGCACGCAGCAGCCGAACCAGCGCCACCTCTTCATGGGGGGCGTGCGCGCGAAGAGCGACCTTGTGACGCTCGAAAAGGATGGACGCGTCGGCATCCTGCGACTGAATGACCCGAAGCGATTGAACCCTATGACGGCCGCCATGGGCAATGCTCTGCAAGGTTAGATAGCTGTCTGCTTGAGTGCCTGGTCTCTATGCTTGTATGTGGTTGGTAGTAGCAGCCGCTGTGTGGATGTGTGGATGCTGATCGGATGTGTTTCTGTGTGTGTGCTTCTGTTTCGGTGGTGCATGCTGAGCAGAAAAAGTGGCGGAGATCAATACCCGCGCTGATGAGTTCGGCGCCGTCGTGTTGACTGGAGAAGGTACGGGTGCCAGCATGCGTTTGCGCTTCCCGACTCGCTAGTTTGCGGCGACTTACAAATGGATGTGCACCCACTAGGTCGCGCTTTCTCTGCGGGTGGTGACGTGAAGTTCCTTCAGGAGCGCATCACAGACACCCCTTCTCGCAACAGGTTGGTTGCATGTGACATTATCTTTTGCAGGCGGGCTGCCGTATAGTACCAAGAGCAGCGCATTCCATCTTACCAACGAGCTCTCCTGCTGCGTGTGCTGTTCGCAGCGTGCTCATGCAGAAGTTCTACGGACGCTACATGTCCTTGCGCACGCTTCAAGTACCCCTCGTTGCTGCAATTAACGGACCAGCTATTGGTGCTGGCTTGTGCATCTCCTTGTTCGCCGATGTTCGCGTCGCTGCGAAGGATGCCAAGATGGGCTTCACGTTTGTCAACTTGGGGCTTCACCCGGTGAGTTGTTCGTGCTTCGATGCGGTTCGGATTGGGTTTGCTGACTCTTCGTCTGCTGCGGGCATACAGGGTATGGCGAGCTCGCACTTCCTTCCCTTGATTGTAGGGACTGAGACTGCCAACTACTTGATGCTGACTGGAAAGGTACCCGTGATTGCGCGACGCTCTTCCAAAACGAAACTGCTGGCGCATCGTGGTTCATTCTTGTGTGCTCCATCAATAGGTCATCGACGGCACCGAAGCCGAGCGTCTCCGTCTTATCAGCAAGGCAGTCGAAAAGGTCGCTTTGCTGCACGCTCTCACACATTGCTATATTGCAGCGCCGTTTGCTGACTCCTTGCTCTGTCGCCAACATTTTCCAGGATGAAGTCGTGAAAGAAGCTGTCGCCATTGCTGAAGAAATGGCGTCTACGTCGTCGACTGCGACGCGTGCTGTGCTCCGCACGCTTCGCTCCAAGCAGGAAGTTGGACTCGCTGCTGCGCTTCTCCGCGAAGCCGACTCGCAGGCGCATTCCTTCGCCTCCAAAGACTACGCGGAAGGGCTCAAAGCCATCGCCGAGAAGCGTAGTCCCATTTTCGCAGATTTTGAGCAGTACGAATAACAGCAAACTCTTTGTGTCGCTTGGAACAAAAGTGCATCATCCACAATTTTGACGCGTCATTAGTTTGGGGGAGTCTGCTCGACTAGGTTCGCGCGCACTTCGCTAATTCGTGTGGCCCACTTGTGCTGATTGAGCAAACAGTGACTGCTCGCTTTAGTGCCGTGGCACTCCTTTTGTATCGCATGTCGCTATCTGTGTTTTTTGTTTGTGGGCAAGCTGGTCAGAAAATGCCGAGTGCTACAAGCGGCCATTCTCAATATCGCTGCATCGCGAGAACACCTTCGCTCACATCGCACACGCCATGGCCGACCAGAAAGTAGTGACAGTAGCAGTCCCAGTGAGCAAGCGCGGCTTCGCGACGGACTTTTTCCTCGCGGGGATCGCCACGAGCGGCGCGTGCGTGGTCTCGAACCCGATGGAGGTTGTGAAGACCCGCATGCAGCTGCAGGGAGAGCTCGCCAAGACCGCGGTCGCGGGGAATGCGGTCCCGACCGTGCGCTACCGCAACTTCGCGCATGGGTTCTACACGATTTGTCGCACGGAAGGACTCGTGGGTATTCAGCGAGGACTTTTGCCCGGGATGGCGTACCAGGTGAGTGAAACTTTTGTTTTCATGTGTGTGTGTGAAACCGCTATTTTTATCGAGGTGTGTGTGTGTGTCGGACGGAGGAGCTCACTTGTTGATCGTGCATGTACAGACGTTCCTGAATGCGCCACGACTGGGGCTGTTTGAGCCAATCCAGAAGCTCTACGGTGCCACGGACCCCACGCATTTCTCCTTCCCGATTCGCAACCTTGCTGCTGCTGCAACTTCAGGTTGGTATTTGCTGCAAACGCCACGGTGCTCATCGGGATTCTCAATTTGCGAACCACTGTATCCATGTGGTCGATGCTTTCTGCAGGTCTGATCGGTGCATGCGTTGGCAGTCCGTTTTTCCTCGTGAAAGCGCGCATCCAAGCAGCGAGTTCGGCGGCGACGATCAATGCGCAATACGCATACACTGGCATGGTACGTGCACCCAACAGCAGCAGCTCAGTCAATGTGGCCGTTTGCGTCGCGCGATCGATCCTCATCTTTGCATTTGGCACGCGATTGGCGGGTAGGTGGATGGTTTTAGACAGATTCTGCAGACCGAAGGCGTGCGCGGACTGTACCGAGGCATGTCTGGTGCTGTTCCTCGTGTATCCGTAAGTGGACTCAGCGAAATGGCATTGCGTCCCTTCCAAGTGCTGCTGACGTTTGTGACACAAATCTCGATGCTACAATAGATCGGATCTGGTACGCAACTGGCGACGTACACGCAGGCGAAGACGTTGGTGATGGCGGCAGGCATTGAAGACGGCTTCCAGGTTCAACTCGGATGTACGTTCTGCTCTTCAATTCGTCTATCTCTCTTGGGTACACCTGCTTACTTTGCATCACGGTCCCACGCATTCTTGTAATACTGTAGCGAGTATTGTGAGCGGTCTTGTGGTGACGACGGCGATGAACCCTTTCGACGTGGTCTCGACGCGCTTGTACAGCCAGAAAGTGGTCAACGGCAAGGGCGAGCTCTACGATGGCGTCTTCGATTGCCTCACCAAGACGTTCCGTGCCGAGGGCATCCGCGGCTTCTACAAAGGGTGGACGGCGCACTATTTCCGCTTGGGACCACACACGGTGTGCACGTTTGTGTTTTGGGAGCAAGCAAAGAAGTTTGCCGCGGATCACGGGTATTAGATGACCGCGAAACGTATAGAAAGCATAGAGAGTGCATGACCTCGATCTCCAACAGCACACATACAAATCGAACAGGATGTGCATTGTGTATATATTCTCGCCTTCTTGGTTTTAAAGACGCATGCTCACAGCAACTGCAAATCACAGACTAACCCAATGAGCGATGCTACATTGCTAGCATTCAGCGAAGCGTCGCCGCGAAATCTCGTGTCCTTGACGCTGTGACGCTAGTTGCGGTCTTAGTAGCGGTACAACTTGGCCGTTCGGGTTTGCTCCAAGTCAATCTTGTGTCCGAAGAGATCGCGGATGTTGCTCAACCGGTACTTGATCATCGTTGGTCGTTCTAGCGAGAGCCCCCACGCGATGACCCGCACATTTTCAGGCAGCCCCATTGGACGCAGCATCTCGGGACGGAACACCCCCGAGTTGCCGATCTCCGTCCACTTGTTCAGGTCCGGGTGGAACGCAAAGATCTCCATACTTGGCTCCGTGTACGGGTTGTACGCGGGCTTGAAACGCATCTTGGTGATCCCAATCTTCTCAAAGAACGCCTTGATCACACCGATGAGGTCGCCCAACGAGAGATCGTAGTCGGCGACGACACCTTCAACCTGGTGGAACTCCGCCAAGTGCGTCGCATCCATGCTTTCGTTACGGAACACACGATCGATCGAAAAGTACTTTTGCGGAGTGAATCCACCGGGCTGGTTCGCCAGCTTGTACAGCATTTGCGCAGAGATCGCCGTCGTGTGGGTGCGCAAGATGTTGGTCATCGACGTGTCGCGCTTGAAGGCGCCACGTCCGTGCCTTGCAACATACAAAACGAAAACAGCACAATGAGTGGACGAGTACACAGGATGGAAGGGTGCGAACTCGTACCCAATGGAGCCAAAACCGCCGTTCTCGTGCATGTCGTGCACGCGTTCGTAGTACTCTTCTGGGACAGTCAAGCACTTTTGCGGCTCTACAACGTTGAAACAAGAGACATCAGCAGAGATTCCACAGGAGGAAACAACAGCACCGACAGCGGTTGCGCTACGCACTCGTGAGAAAAAAGGTATCGTGTGCATCACGCGCTGGGTGCGATTGCGGCTGGAAAAGCGAGTCAAAGTTCCAGAAACTGCTTTCCACGTAACGGTTCGTCGGCATCTCTTGGAAGCTACAGGTTGTGTACCCATTTGGTGATGGTTAGCTCCATCACACAACCCAAGCAATGCGCGATAGCAGTGCACCTACCCCATGTCCATCAGCACACGACGGAACTCGGCGCGCACTTTCATGAGTGGGTGCAAGTGACCTCCACCCACAGCGAGACCAAGCGTGTTGAAGTTGTACGGCTTGAACGTCTCCTTCTTCCACGCATCGCTGCACGGCAACAAACCAAACAAAGTGAGACGGCGATGGTCTTGCATAGCACTCCCAAAAGCAATTGGCAACTATAAAAGCGTACCCCTCGAGCATTTCCTTGTTCAAGCCCGCGGCTTGCTTCTTGCGCTGCAGCGAAAAGTTTGGCCCCTTGGTGATCTTGTACGACTTACGGGTACGGATGTCGACAAGGTTGCGGCGCTTGAGGTTCTTCGCTTCGTCGCTAGTCACCGCGGAGAGCGCACCTTCGGCGCTTTCGATGCGACGCAGCACTTCCGTGGCGTCATCCACAACGGACTCAACCTGCAGCACATTCATACACCCGCACCAAATAGTAAGAATGCATCACCCCCAGAGAGCTACTTTGTCATGCGTGTGCTGTTCGCTACGTACGTTGCGGTAGAACTTGCCGTCGGCCTTGTCCAGTCGGATCCATCGGTTCTTCATGCACGCTCCCTGTCCGACTTTCAGCGTCGCGGCACCGACGACGCCTTCCAGCGTGGCGCGGTCGATGCCTTCGTCGGCAGGGATCGCGTGGAACACCTGCACTTCCGGGGAACCCTTCGACAAGAAGCTCAGCGCCTCGTCCTTGAGCACGTAGAAGGACGTCGAGAGCTCTTCCGAGACGACAAACGCGTCCGCGAGAAGCGACTTCATGACACCGACCACGAGCTCATGGGAGAGCGCGTGCTGCAGCGCGTACTCGTAGGAGTCCTGCACGGCGCTCTCGGCGTTCACAGCTTGCAGCAATTGCGCTTCCACGCGCTGCTTCTCGGCGGCTTCGGCACTCATCTTCGTGTTGCTAATCTTTCCTTTATTGTGCGATTGATACTGGACGAGAGGCGAGAGCGAGCGAAGCCGTTCATCTGGCGGAGAAGAAGAGAGTAGTCAATGCGCGCTAAGTGCGCTGGACTCACACGATAAGTGCGCGCGAAAGATCTATACGGACGCATCACTTCCACAAGCATTTTCCAATCGCAAAAGCTGGTTTAGCGACGCTCGCATTTCGTTTTCGTGGCTTTGCTCTTTGTTTTGACAGCATCCATATTCCCTCCCTCCCTTCGCAGGTTTTTTAAAAAAGTTGCATCATGTATTCGTCAGGGTACTCTACAAAACTGAAATCACGACCGCGCGGATCGTTGCGGTGAACATGGTTGGCGCGAGGTTTTCCAAAAATGGTGGTTATGCGATCTCCTCGTCGTTGTCGTTGTCCAAGAGCTCCAGGTGGATGTCGGCTTCAGCGATGTATGGGATCGCCTCAATCGCTCTACAAGAGAAACACGCATGAGCATCCGCACAATAGAGGTTGATAGACACATAAAAAGTTCCATGCTGCATGACGCACTTGCGAGCTTTTTTCGCGACCGAGTGGGCGTCGCCTACTTTCAGGTCTGGATGCACAACGATGGCGACGTCCACGACGGTGCCATTCCCATTGAGGTACGGCACCCAGTGTGTGTTGCAATGTGTGATGCCGATGATCTCAGGAATCTCCGCAAGGACACCATCGACGTCCTTCTTGATCTCTCGATACGGACGCATCTCCTTCTCGAATAAGAGTTTGCTGCTGACTTTGGATCGATCGGCAGGACCTGGCAGCAAGCAAAACCACACGGTGCACTCAGACTCCTCACTCACGAACGCCAAATGCTGCGACTCACTGTCACTGCATCAGAATTGGACACGCACCAAACTCGACATCGATGTGCACAAGCACTTCTGAAACATCTCGGACCTCACGTAAGATGTGCGATCGCACGCGAGCCGAGATCTAAATGCAGGAGAGCACAACGATCAGCCGGAGAAGACTCGGAGCACCCAAAAAGCGAGGGATCGTACCTGCTGAGCCATCGAAATACTTGTTCGCGCATGCAGCTAAAGACCAACAAGCAGACAAGTCCATGCACGAATGAGTCACAATGCTCTCCACTCCTACCACAAACCTTCGAAGATACGTACATGGACGCGCAGATCCACAAGTGTGTATGGACCCATGCGTCGCGCACGGATATGAGAAACGTGGCGAACATCGTCGACGTTACGGGACTGAAAGCAAAAGCGAGACAGGTTAATCAGCGATAGAAGGACGCAAACCACTCCAGGTGGATGCACCACTGACCACTTCGTTGAGCAGTTCCAACACTTCTTCTTCGACACTCTTGTCAGTGAGCTCTCGGACACTGCATTGCCACAGCAGCAAACGCAGTTCGTTCGGTTAGGAAACACACACACCAGCGAAGTTCTAGGACCACGCAACTTTGGTTTCTCTCATTACCTGTCCAAACAGATTTCTCCACCGGTTTTGACAATCATGGCAGCGACAGCAATTCCGGCAGCTGCAATGAGTGAGTGAGTGTGTGAGTACCAAATCAGACTCGCAATCAGCACGCACGGATACAAAGCTCCTACCTGGATCGAGCAAAGGCATGCCGCCCATCGTTCCGAGGATGCCAGCAAGCGCAACAACTGACGAGATCGCATCCGTTCGGTGATGCCATGCGTTTGCAATCAACACCTGCAGCAGCACGAAAACATCGATACACCGTGAGCATGACGGCAACAGCATCCAACCGAACGAGCAGCAGGACTGTACACGTACTTTACTTCTCGCCTCTTCGCCAACTTTCACCGTCGCATGGTACAATGCTTCTTTCGCCAGAATCGACACACCCGCAGCTCCCGCTGCGAGAGCAAGCTGTGATTTGCGATCTAAATCTGCAATGAAGTGGAGGTTAATCCATCATCCGCGAATGACGATGCTACGCCAAGGCAGGCAGTACCTGGGAAGAACGGAAGCGAGAGCTCGGCGAGAGCCTGACCGGCTCCTCCAGCCCATACTTCTTGCAAACTCTGAAGTCCGTCGACACCGATCCCGAGACCACAGCAAACCAAAATCGCACCAACAGATAAGGACCCAACAGCTTCAAACTTGCCATAACCTATTGCACAAGCGTCCCATCGGCGAGTCAGCTATACGGTATGCAGCTTCCCTACTTCCTCAGCCTCCACAATCCCAACTGCGTGCAAACTCGTTTACCGTATGGGTGCTTTGGATCTGGAGGAAGTCGCGCAACCCGCACACTCCACAACGTCACGAAATCCGACAGCAAATCCGACAGCGAGTGCGCTGCATCTGCGATCAGTGCGTTCGAGTGCGTCGCAACACCAAGCGTGCCCTAGGAACGAGCGAATCAACACGCCAGTAAGATCCTTCCCCCTCCGTGTACAGTCTTTTCAACCTCCACATACGCAGTCGTCGCCATTTGCTTACTTTCGTCAACGCCATGGACAGATTCACCCACATCCCCAGTCGCGTGATCTTAATCGCTTCCGCACCTGATTTCATTCAGCAGGAGAGTGATGGAGCACCCCACAATGATCAATCAACCCTCATGTCGCACCGGCAATCAAAACCCGGACAACACGAAATGCCCATACCTTGATCGATCGACTGCGTCTCGATATCACATCCCGCATCGCTGCCATTCGGTTTCTCGCTCGCATGCGAAGGAGTTGCTGGCTTTGTGGTGTCCGATGCCATCGCTTTACAGGTGCTAGACGAGCGGCGACCATTAAGGAAGAGCGCATTGCTCGATCGCGGATGGTTGTGCTGCGAAGTATCCACAAGAAGCATGCGCGGGTGGACGAGCGCTGGCTGCACGCGCTGTGGCCGCACGACCCGCGACGCAGTCCTCGTGCTCGGAACCCAGCGCCACATGGTGCCGATTCTGCTCTTGAGTGTCAAAGCGGAATTGTGAAATGATGGCAAGACTGTCATCATCAGCACTGACACGCATTCCGGATCCCAGTGTTGCTCCTCAATTCATTCCCGAATTGCTGCAGATTAAACTCGCATTCACTATGTAAATTCATTTTTGAATCGGGAGACTCGTCTGCTTGGGTTTGTGAATGGCTGCTGCCACGATCGAGAGGAGCATGCAATGTCCAGATCTGCATCCATGACTGGATGACTGTTGGAGTCAATCGAGCCAATCACAGCGACAGAATCTGGGCACCTCGCATGCCACCGATTCTTCACCACTCCACTTCTGCTTCGATTCTTCCAAATGCAAAACCAAATCGTGGAATGTCGATCGATGACATGCATCAATTCATTTGTCTGAATTGGTGCCGATCCCATTCACTGCGACAATTCTTTCGTGAATTGGTCTGCTGCCTCCAAAATGCAGCATTTCACAACGAATGCTGTCCGACCAATCACAGACACGGAAAGTGGGTACACGTTGTTCCATCAATTGCGCACTACTGAAACGATTGCAGACTCTGCTGCAGTGCAAAGTGTGAAACTCTCCGCACAGGCGGGTCAGTGCATGCTGGTGCAAATGCCGAGAGCTTACTGTATCTTGGATAACGCCATTCTTCGCAAACTAGCCAGAACGAGGGGTTGACATTGCGCTGAAGAAGCCACGTGCGTTTGAGAAAAATAGAACCAAGGCATGGAAGCGAGGAATATCGACAGGATGGGTCTCTCGATCGACTTTCACTCCCGAGAAACCACGACACCCAAGCACATGTGATTCCGAAAGCAACGCGATTGAAAACAACACGATCGAACAAAACGAAAGAAAGAAAGAAACGATCACGACAACGACGACGACGACGACACGTTGCATGGAAGATCTGGCGGTTACGGAATGGTACAGTTACCATATTGACATGGGTTGTTTTCTTCGATTTTCCGCAATGGATTGTACCGTAGATCGCCATCGGAATGAATGGACGATCACAGGATCGCACCATCCATCGCGCACCATAAAAAATAAAAACGTAGAACAAAGCGTATCTTTCACAGTTCCGCGTGGATCCACCCTCCCCCTCGCATCTTCAGTTAATTGCCTCGGTTTCCTGCGACTCGCTTCGTTTTGGACGTGCAATATGCACGCTCTTTGGTAGATGTGGCGCGATAGCATTTTGGAAGTACCGCGACCTGTGGCGCGACCGCACTCGCGCGCTCCTCGACCGACGGTGTCAGACGGAGGTGCACCCAAGAATCAACTCCGACTCTGCACACGACGAGGTGTGATCGAGAGTGCATAAAAAATGTCGGTGCGTCACGCTCGTCACGCTTGCGTTGCGCGAAGAATAAGGTTTTTGCTTCTCCACCGAGGTTTTTTCCTTGATGTGAGCAGCTGTTCGCTGGTTGCTGTTGTTTCTCGTTCCTCTCTCTCTCTCTCTCTCCCTCTCTCTGGCGCGTCGCTCGCCCGTCCCCCCAGTCCCGTCCCCCCGCTCTGCCGTCCACTCTTCTTCTTTTCTCGTTCTTCGTTGCCCAAGAGTGTGTCTCGGTCGCATTCCGAATTCCACATCCCACACAGGAAGAGAAACTGAAGTGCATTCAGCGGCGGCGCTCGCATTCTCTTTTCGTGGTTCTTACAGCGTGCGTGCGTCTGCGCAGTGACAGGTGAAGCATACGCATTGCGCCAATTCCGAGAACGGACCAGCGGCGAGTGGGTACACAACAACGCACAGCAGCAGAGCGATCCCCATTTCCCCAACAACACACAAAGTCACATGGCGGCGCCAAAAATGGAAGAAACCCCCAACAGCGTAAGTGGTGCAGCATTTCTTGTATATCCATCCATGCGAGATAGCAGGTCTGCAGTCGATATTCACGATGACCGTGCGTTGTGTGGATATGCATGCAGTGGACACGGCAGTTGTCGGCGGCGAATGAAGAAGCGTGGTTGTCGCTCGGACGGATCGCGGAAATGATGGGCGACGATCCGAACACAATGCTCGCGTACGAAAAGGTGCTCTCGCACAACCGCATGAATGCGACCGCGCTGTCGGCGATTGGGTGCGTGTACGAGAAGCTGGAAGACTTTACGAAGGCGGCCGATTGTTTCCGCGGTTTGGTGTCGTTGAACGAACAGAATT